>PVHY01008055.1:0-63847 GCA_004024945.1 Uropsilus gracilis
GAGGGGGGAGAGGGGGGAAGAGCATGCCAGTGTGGGAGTTAAGTGGAAACTTTGGGCTGAGCTGACATACATAGCCAAATTCCATATAAGAGTACATAGTCCTACGCCTCTGTCAGGGACCTTTGCAGCCTGATTGATATTCCATATTTATTTGGAACATTGTGTAGGTACTTGGCCAATGTAGCTATGCCACTGAGGAAAATGGCCATCATTTCTGATGGGAAGGAGACGACCTCAAATATTTGTAGATAAATCTGTATCTCCGCTAAGAATGACTGGAAACGGTCTGAAAGATCATTTATTTCTACAAGAGTTAGGAAGAATTCATCAGGGGTTGGTCAGACTTAAGGTTATTACCACAGACCATGACTTGTAGCCAGTCTCCCGTAGTCTTTTCCTTCTCCCTTGCTGAAGATCCTCCATAAAATGTTGTCTCCTGTCTGTCTCTAACCTTCTGTTTGTGGCTGCAGACACATGCACACCAAACCGTGCCTCCACAATTCTCCATAGGCAGCTCTGGGAAGCAGCTCCTTCATTACATTTAGGGGACAAAGACATGGCAGGGATTTGCTTAAACATTAAAAACACCCATCTTCAGGAGAGGAGAAAATAAACATTTCCTAGTGGGAGGGACGTACCAGCCTTTAGAACTAATAGCTTGAAATCCCCAAATTATATTTTCCTGCTTTAGAAAGAACAAAGCTGCTAATGACACCACTAGCCTACTGTGAACTTCTCCCTCCTACCTGCAGTTTTTCTTTTTAAAGATCCAGTCCTGCCAGCAATTCATGACATCCAAAAACTAAATGTAAGGAGAAAAAACAAACAAAACAGAGGGTGCATAGACCAGGCAGACAAATCACCAAAGACTGGGTTTCTTCTGTGTTCACTTATACTGAATGAAGATATTTAGTGAGGATTTACTCACATGCCCTAGAATATATTAGGAAGCTATATAAGGGTTTAGAAGAAAATGTAAGCCTCCCAACGCCATTCACTGGGGAACCATACTTAGCAAATCTAAATTCATGAACTTGGAGCAGACATGACCTGAGATGGACACATTCAAATTCAATTGAACACATTACTGTATGATTAATCACCGAATATGCATCAGATGTCATAGGTCATTGTTTTTGCAAATAGTTGATAAAGTCTTTGAAGGAGGGCCAGTGGCTTGAAGAGATGTCCTTTCCCACACCTTGCTTTTGTGCAGGTGGTGTCAGTGTCAAATGAGCTCACAAGCACTGTATTACACTGACCTCTATTATACTGTTGTCAAAGTTGTCTTCTAGGTTTTGTGTCTTGGGATGATAAAAAGTCATGATTAATTTAGAGTCCAGCTCTCCACATGCATTTGCCAGGGGCCTTAATAATGGATATTGAATGACTTCAAAATAATTTTCTGTAACACTCCTAGAGAAGGAAATGCCTGCCCCCTTCACAAGGGGATTGGGGGAGGCAGCATGCTTACAGCCAAAGCCAAGCCCACAGTTCTTAGGTTGGGAACCTTATTTGCTCTAGTCTTCGCAAACTTAGGGAAATAAATGACATTCTTTCTCAAGGCCATTTCAAGTTGATGGTTTTCACACTATAGCTCAGGCATGTACGAAGTGAATAAACTCAACTTCAATTTCCTTTTTTGGAAAAAGTGGGATCAATGCTACTGCTGGTTTTATTTTTCCTTAATTCTACCTCAAAAACATCTCAAGTCTCTAGAGCAATCGAAGTTGTTATCCATCTAGTTTTCACTAAGTTCACCAGTTGTTGACATTTTGTGACATTTGCTTTCTCACTCTTCATATAACGCTTTGTAGTTCTTGAACTATTTGAAGTAAGTTGTAGATTTGATGACACTTAAATACATACATGGGATTTCTCTTCAAACTATGACTCTGTCTCCGCTATAACTACAGTTCTGCTAAGTCCTCCAAGAAATATGACCCAGACAACCATACTATCTAAAATGTAGCCCATATTCAAAGTTCCCCAATAGCCCAGTAATGTCTTTTTATGTGAATTCCTCATCCCCTCGAATCCAGGATCCAAAATGTTCAAGCATCTTTACATTCCACACAATGTACATTTAGCTCTCATCTCTACAGTCCATTTGAATCTAGGTTACATTTCTAACATTTCTTTCATGATGAGACTTTGCAAGATCCTGGCCATCTGTGACCAGTTAGAGAATGTCCCTAAATTGGAGTTTACTTGTTTCTACATGATTATGTTCAGGTAAAACATTTCAACAAGAATACTACGCAGATCAGACTGAGTACTTCCCCCATACCACAATGTATGTAATATGTTTGTAGCTCACTGGCATACCCACATCTACAGGATTTTCTCGACTTACTTTCCCCATCGTTTTCTACCAGTTTCTCTTGGCCTTTTATCCTAGATGTCGTTGATAACAATGACTTGCTTGTAAGTTACAAAATGTTAAGAAAATTTCTGTTGAAAAAAGAGGTGATAGTCATAGGTCGGCAGACTGCTGTGTGGTTTCCTGTGGCCTGAGTTCTGAGAAGCCAACAGCAGAGGGGTGGGGGTTCCTTCAAGTCAGACTGTACGCTGCCTCCTAGGGCAGGGCATACACAATGCAGGATTTTCCTATGTGTGGTCACTTGCACCCTGGTGCTTGTGAAAAATGCAGATTCTGGGCTTTCTCAGGCTTCCTCAATGAGGAATTCTGGGCAAAAATCAGCATCTTAAACCAGTTCTCAAAGCAGATAATTATATAAACTAAAGTCTAAGAGCTACCAGCACTATGCATACAAATCTAGGCTTATGAATCTGCAGATCTGGATTTTAATTTCAGTTTTACTAACTGAATAATTTGAGAAAATGACTGAACTTCTGTAAGCCTCCCTTCCTCACTGCAGAGTATATGCCTTCAATGCAAATTTATTATAAAAATTAAAAACATTTCATTATTTGGAATACTTAAACATTCAATAAGTGGACTTTTAATAAGTAATTAGCCTGATGATTCTTAAAATAGAAGTGACACACTCCTGGACATTAACTTAAGAGACTTCTTTGGAGACTCAATTCCAACAGCAAGTAAAACAAAAGAAAAAAATTGAAAAATGGGACTACAGCAAACAAAAATCTGTGCAGTAAAAGAAACCAGCACAAAAACAAAAAAGGCAACCCAGGACTGAAAGAAGATACTGGCATATCACATGTACAACAAGAAGTTAATTTCCAATATATTACATCTATATTATGAAGAAATACAACTCAACAACAAAGCCAAACAACCCAATGCAAACACAGGCGAAAGACCCAAACATATGTTTCTACAAAGAAAACATACAGATGGTCCACAGAAACATGAAAAAAAAATTCACCATTTATGATAAGAGAAACACAAATCCAATCCACAAATAAATATTACCTTACACCTCTGAAAAACAACTGTATCTGGAAATAAGAAATATTGAGGGTATGGAGAAAAAAAGAACACTCTGACCATTGGCAGAAATGTAATGGTCTCACCACCAGGGAAAATAGAATAGAGATTCCTGAACACACTGAAAATGGAAATTCCATATGATCCAGCAATGCCATTTCTAGGTACTATCTGAGGACTATGAAGCCAGTCATGAAAAAATGCATGTGATCCTTTGTTCTTGGCAGCATTACCCCAACAGTCATGACATTAATCAGTTTAAACGCTTATTGACAACTGGATACATTGTGGTGTATGCATACTCAATGGAATTCTACTCAGCTATTTAGAAATATGGAATTATGCCTCTTGTGACAAGATGGATGAAATCTGAGGTGATTTAACTAGAATAAGTCAGAAAGCAAAAGCCACTTACTGGTGGTTTCACTCATTTGTAGAATATAAATAGTCAGATAAAACATGCTGGCCAAAAGAAGGACCTTGTAGACTGTGAGAAATATAATGGCTACCAGGGCTGGGGGAGAGGGTATGGAAGGAAGAACTGGGTGATGGTGTAGCAGCTTGGGGTGAGGGGGTATGTATAAACAGTATGAAGCTGTGCTCCTGAAATTATGATGTGATGTGTAAGTGAAAGGCAAATCGTTGAAACATTACAGACTAACATCCTTGATGAACATAGATACAAAACTACAAAAAATAATCAGCAAGTAAAGCCAACTTTATGTAGGCTAAAGCATCAGAATCTAGTGGTGACTGTCTCACAAATGTAACATTCTTTCTAATTCAAAGTGAAATTGATAACATTTGACAAACTAAGGCCAACATCCTTTTATCACCCTAAATGCAAAAGTAACATGCACAAAAAATTCTTGATTCTTACATGAAAAATTGAACTGATCAGGAAATATTCACTTAGGTTGACTGGTATTTGCTGCTTGGTAGACAAAAGAATGCTCTTTAGAAGCATAATTCATTAGGCAATACATACTGTAAATTGGATCTTTTCTCCATCAGAGAACCATTAAAAAATGGTTTTTCACATACCTTGTCAATAAGAAAAAATAAATTATGCTTCCCAGAGGCATCTGTGTTGGGTATTTTGACTGTTGTTCTTTTATGATTGTGAATTTTTCTGAAGAATGGGAAGAAATGGTACATTTTTCTTCAATTATAAACATTTTTGAGGCACTTTTTAGAAAAATGTTAGGGTATGAAAAATCCTGATCTCACTGCAATTGATGGTAAGGAAAGTTCTTTAGTAATCTGCTAGAAGGACAGAAGGTCATACATTTTAATATGTGCCCTGCTGAGTAACTCACAGCTGATTTATGACCTTTCAAAACTGAGGCTTTGAATTCTATTTGCACAATTGGGAGAGAATTCTTGTGCTTTTGGGAAAAGAATTCTTCCTGCCTGAAAAAAAAAATCCAATTTTATATAGAGGTGATTTCTAGGATGAAATAAGAGCATATGCAATGAAATGAAAATTAGAAATGTAAAATCAGGGCCACAGCAGTCACTTATATAAAGTAGAACAGCTTGAACACAGAACTAGAAAATAAAAATCCAGTGACCAGTAACTTCCCCAGTGAATGACCACCAGCTACAGGATGCTTTTACACTTGCTAGGTTTGGGGGCCTGATGCCAGAAATTTGACTTCTAAAAGCTCCCCACATTTGGGAATGAATGCAGAAGATAGTGTTATTTATGTATGTCTCCATGTTTCTCTCTGATGTGTATCTGTGTTCAGCCCTCCACTTGCAGCTCTGTATCCTCCCCGTGTCTGTATGGAAGAGACCCCCATCTGTGTGTCTGTATCTTCCTTGTGTGGTGCATTTCTCCATCTGCCTGACTTTCTCCCCCCTCCTGCCTGCCTCTGTCCCTTACAGATTCTCATTCTTGGAATTTTGACTATGCTGTCACTTCAGCACAAATGACAAAGGAGTCCACAATTCTGTGAAGTGGGAACTTTTACAGTGAGAAACAAGGGAACCAAGGTGTCTTACAATTCAATTCTAAAGGAGATACAGTTGCTGTGCATATAGGATGAACCTAGCTGATGATGAGCAAGCTGGGAACTGTGCATGCTTGGTTCTGTCTCCTCACTGTTTGGTAAAGCCCTCAGTTTGCCTTCTCTGCCCAGGGGCCCAAATGTGTTCGCTTGTGCAGCTGATTCTGCATAGTGGTAGGCAAGCCTTGCTGAGGTTCAAGCAATGAAAGCATACCTTTGCTATGAAGATTTTAAAACAAACTGGAATGTTTTCTGTTACCACGAAAAAGGTAAAAGGGCCAGGAAATATGTCAAATGAAATGGTATACATCCAGACACATTTACACTTACACATGCATGTGCACATTCTTCATCATGAAACTGTCCTTTGCAATAATTCTGTTTTACATAGAATTTGGGGGATTCACATGTATAAAGTTGGCTCCAGGCACAGCTATATAGCTGTAATTGGCTATGTAGGTGTTACTTAACCCAGTTGGTAAAATTGCTGTCACTTAAGCTCCTTGTAAACACACATCTTCCAGTCTGAGTGTCTACGTATTTCTGTACTTCAACAGTGGTCAAGGTATACAATAAGTGCATACAATAGATGTATATTATAAGTGTATACAATACACAATAAGTGCATAATAAGTGCAGTGCTTACAAAGTGAAAGCTATGAGAACTTGAGTCACTTCAATTTTTGCTTCTGTGCAACCACTTCAGACTTTAGGACCCATTTTACTTGCACTTGAGTAACAAATTATGAAAGTGAAATGCTTGCATACATCAGGGCTGAGAGTCGTTTCCGTTGAACCTTTCACTGCTCACTATTAATGTATATCCGTGAGATGTTAGTGGCCAAGGTTAGTCAGAAGACAGTGGTACTGTGCTCACTGCTGGCTTTATTTCTGTTCATCTCACACCCAACTTGTGAAGGCCCTAGAGCGAGAGGGGGCTGTTGTAAGTGGTTAGCTCTCAAGTCTAATCTTCCAGGGGTGCTGCTGCTTCCATTCTGATCCCCTCTCCCCCAAAACACAGGATGCCCTGGCTCACTGCTCTGCCTCAGCTAAGCTCTACCTCAGTAAGGCCCTCAGCATTGCATGCCCTGCTCACTCCTCACTTGGCACCCACTTTGAGTTCCACTTGGTGCTACCACCTCCCTCAAGAAAAGTCTTTGCCCTTCTGGTTACAGGGCTGCTGTTGTCAGTGACTTGGAACTTGCTGGCAGTAACTTAGAAGCTGCGCCTTCTCGCCTTTGCCTTAATTCCTGGCCATCTTTCAGATGTGATGTCAGCAGGCTTAGTACTTCCAAAGTAAACAGTGAACAGAAGGAGATCTAGAAATCAGGATTTGGGGGCGTGATCACAGGAATGTCAGACAGTAGAGCCAGCTTCCCCTGCACCTCTCCAGACCACAGTGAGAACAGGCCACGCCTGACTCTCCTCACGCCTGACTCTCCTCAGTCCTATGAGCCAATAGTTTGATCGTTTCTTCCCAGAAATGAAATGTTTATGAAACATCCCCAGCTAAAATAGAGACGTCCATTTCCTCTTCAGCCACCTAATATCATCTGTCATACAGTTTTCATCTGGGAGACTATTTAACTGGAAAATTTGGTTAGCCAAGATTATTCATTGGTTTCTGCTTTCCTACGGCACCTGACATTCCTTGGGTTTGTCGACACTCCACAAACATTGTACCTTGGGAAACCAACAACCCAATAAAATTTGACAGCAACTCACTTAAAGGACAATAAAATCCACATGTTCATTTCAGTTAACTTTCTGACGTAGAACATTTCATTTGAGCATTATCCGTCTTGGCATTCGGGAGGGAGCTGTCATTTTCAAGAAAAACGGGTGCTTGGGTTTGCTACATTTGTGATCCCATAGAAATTCAAATTACTACAACTCTGACTAAATATGAATTTATAGAGCAGGCAGTGGTCTGGCAAGCCCATTTGATCTTAGGATTACACTTACCTATGATATGAATAAAAAGTTTCCAGTCAACTGCTCAATAATGGTTGACATATCATAATTTGTGTTTGACGTTAAAAAAATGCAGGAAGATGAGGAGGTATACTATAAAAGACAGAATTCTGTTTTGAACACACTAAGTTTGAGATGTCTGTGGTTTACAAAACCTAGGAATCAGTTGACTAGTGGCTCTGGAATTGAGAAGAGTACGCATAAACACCTATTTGATTATACATCACGATCAACACAGGAGCTTTAAAATTCATGATGTCTAGACTACATCTCAGATTGACTAAATCTGAATCTTTAGGAATGGAAGCTATGTATCAATATTTTAAAAATTCCCTGGGTTGGGCTGGGCACAGTGGCACATGCCTTTAATCCCAGTCTAATTAAGAAGGGAGACCGGGACTAGAATTGCTTGAGTCTGCGAGTTCTAGACCTGCACCAGGCAACATAGTGAGTCCCAGTCTCAAAAAAACAGCTGGGTGTGGTGGCGTGCGCTTGTAATCCCAGCTACCTGGGAGGCTGAGGCTGGGTATCTCCTGATTCTGCGGGATCCCAGATCCGATCTGGACTACTTAGATCTGATCCTGGATTGGGACTACCCCAGGCAACATAGTGAGACCTGGTCTCAAAAAAAAAAAAAATTCCCTGGGTTAGGGTTAGTATAACATGTGAACAAGACTGAGAACAATCAATATCCCAACGTACATAGCCAATATCTCCATGTATTTCAAATACGGAATAATTCAGGGTACATGAAAATAAATTGAGATTTAATTAATTGTTGGCTTAAGGTGTGAATCTGATTTTCCCACGAAGGTGGTTTATCCAGTCGCCCCCTTTTCCCACCTATTCCTATCATTCTATAACATGTAGAAATTCAAAAGTAGCTCCATAAAAGGACAAACACGGACAGTTTTTTTAGGTTGACATTCAAGTTCAAATGCTGCCTGGTTAGTCTGATGACCCTGGCAGAGATCCTTAAGCTTCCATAGGTCTTATTTTTATTATTTGTAAAATTGAGAAAAGTCCTATTATAAGAACATGATAGGCAATACACAAGATAATTCTAATAAAACAAACAGAGCCAGCTCCTTCATAGCTATCTCAGAAGTTGATAACAGCTGAAATAAGTCCATGAAAGACACATTAATTTCTATTCTGCCGATAACTCTTAAGCACATCTGGCTTGAGATCTGTAGCCACCCCTGAATAGACATATACACTGCATCTCAAGCTTCTGTCATTCACTGTCAGGGTTCTGTAATATGTTCACCTTGGTTAGTGTTGTGAGGAGACCTGATCCTAAATGAGGCAGCTGGTGTGCGAACAGATCAGTGGTGATAAGGCAGAACCAAATAACAGACCTCACTTAGCATCCAAATTTCACTTGCCCATCTCAGTTTTGTCTTTATAACGCATTTCTTCCTCTCTAGCCTCATAATTACTATTTTCAAGCTACAGTCGCTCATGCTCCACTCCCGCCCCCTGGCCCCTAAAGCTTAGCCAGATCCCTAAAGCCAGACTCTAGTTAGTAATCATCTAACTCTGCCTCTCTGGTTTTGAAGCTATTTCATAAAATCTTGACAGACATTAAACCACAGAAACCACTTAGGATAATGGGAATATGATATATTTACATGCCATTACTGAAGTGTGAAATTTCTCTAGCCAATATTGCTTACCTATGACAATACTGCAAGACAACCATCTATTTAATCTCTTGGCACATTTCAATGAAACTATGATTATAGACAAAATTGAGAACATTTATTTAGAAGAGAACATTATCTATGAGGAAATATCCATCCTCTGCCTACTGTACACCATTCCTCCCTATGAACCTTATTTATGCATTTGGAATACTTATCGCGTGGAAACTGTGCCTGAAGTTTGAATCAAATCTGTCTTAAGACGTACTAGAGTCCAGCAACATTTCCAGAAAATGATTACATACACACATGCATTTATCCCTGCTGTAATCTAATAGCCAAACCAAAATTTAAAATCAATTTTCTTTCCGCTCATTAAAATAAAAAAGGTGATGATGCTAGAATTCAGACCATTGTCATCTGAGGGAGAACCAGAAATGACCGCAAAGGACTTACCCGGCAGGAGGAGGGGCAAGGTGATGGTGTGCGTTTGGTTCCAGCACATGCATTAAACACAAAGCCATCTTTGGCTGCTTTTCAACACAGAGGCAGAGGTGCTGCAGAAAGATACCGTGAACTCCTTATATGGAAAGGAGCCAGGCTGGAGCCACACACACAGCAGGCTGAATTAAATGTGCAGATTAAACGAACAGCTGGCTTTATGTACACCAGCTAAGTTCAAAGCCTGCTGGCCTTGTGCTAACAGCCAGCACGGTAAAGAAATAAACAATGACCTGGGTGACACAGGGCCTGGCAAGGTAGGGGAGGGCAGCTTGCACCCTCTGGCTCTCCTCTCCCCAACCTTATTTCTATTCTTTTTCTTTGTGTAGGGATATCTCCCCAGCACCTGTTCTTGTGCGGAACAGAAAATGTTTGGCTTCTGACTTATTCCACTTAGCATTATTTCCCCTGGTTCCATTCACGTTGATGCAAAAGGCAAGAGCTTTTTATTTTTTCAAATACTGGATGGTTTCATTTATTGCAGCGGAACAAAGCAAAGGATCAGACAAAACCAAACCATAACAAAGCCTAGAAATCTGACTCTTGTGGTACTGGTGGTGGGATAGCGACTTGGGGCATGAATATAGTAAATGGTAGGGTCATGGCAGGGGTTGGGGGTGAGGCAACTGTGGCAGCAAACAGCTGAGGAATTTCATACCCTGTTGTAAATTAACATGACCTTGATTCAAAAAATAACAAAAATCTTGATCTCTATTGGGCCAGAGTCTGATCGACTGCAGCAGAGGGGAGTGATCAGCGCCTTGGAAAAGGTATGGGGACAGATGTTGACAGTACTCAGATGTAAATATTGTCCACCCAGGTCAGAAAACATACAGCTTCTTTTATGGTGACATTCAAATCACAATGACTCTGCTCAAGAGCCACAGTGTCTAACTGAGGTGGCTCCCACCCCAGCCTTACAGATCTGTACGAGGGACCACTGTCTTCCTGCAGCTTCCCTGTGCACTGGGTTGTACCCCTGCTCAAGGCGATGGGCTGCCCTGGGCAACTGGGACTTTACAGCTGTATTCAGGGTTGCAGTGGTGGCTGATTGCTCCACTCTTAGGAGGAAGATGCTTAGAAAATGTAGCAAGGCCAGTGGGCCCGAGTGTCTTGGAAGAAAGGCCCTTGTAAATCCTCTCTGGGCTTTTCTCCACTGCCCATCACATTCCTGCCCAGGATGTGAAAGCACAGAAGAGGTCACAGTCACCTCCTCACTTCTTGGGGGCAGGAACAGCAGCCATATCACCCGGCACCTGTCCTTACCTCCTGAAACTGCTTCCATGCCAGAAGGCAACTTGAGGGTCTCCCACTCTCAGAGCAACCTTGATCCTTCACCTTTTCTTTCCTCAAGTCCAAGTCCCAAGCTCAAAAGAGACTGAATTCTTTTTGTTCCAGCTGACACAAAGGGAGGAATCAGATTCTAGAGGGTGTTCCCCAAGGAGGGGCTCTCATCCCAGGGGAGTGGATGTTCAGGTCTGGGAGAAAGGGGACTAAGAGTGAGAAAGGGGGGCCGGTGGTGTGATGGATAACACATCTGAATACAGAGCAGAAAGTGACTTCATGAAAAATGCAAGGTTTTTCTTGGCCACCTGAAGGGTGGCTTAATGTCACTGCTGCTCTGCTTTTACACAACTGCCGTAACATTGCCACGGAGCTGTCAACCAGACAAGGCCAGCGTCTCACAGATCTGCACTGAGAAGCCTGTGGCCAGTCTTGCTGTGCTCCAGTCAGAGTGTCCTTGGTGGGGCCGAGCTCTCCTCAAGAAGCTCTCAAGGCAGAGGCTGTTTCTCTGCCCTTTCCAGCACCCAGAGGTGCCTGCATCCCTCATTTAAGGATCTCATTTTTCCAAAACCAGCAGTGACAGGTAGGGCAAGGCAGTACCAGGGTGTTGTCGTCTCCGCAGTCTAAGAATCCCATGATTATATTGGGCCCACCTGGATGACCAAGTCACCCCCCCCCCCAACTTTGTTTTAGTTTTTTAAACACGAGCAAACTTCAATGAGAATTTAAAAAAAAATTGTAGTATCTCTCTGGCAAAGAATGCAGGAGTAAGTATCTAGGCAGAGTCCAGCATACCTCTATAGCCTCCAGACAGGCCCCTCTACCTCTAAGTACCCCTTTCCATAGACCTGATCCAATAGTTCTCTATTCCTTGGAAAGGGGGACACATCCCCAATTTTGAAGTCAAATGATTAGCAAACTTAATTCTATCTGCAACCTTTGGAAAGAGGGGAACCTGTATTAGGTTCCTGTATCAGGGAACTTGTATAGGCTATTGTGCCAACCACATACCATATACAAACAGACCCGGTTTTCTGCCTATGGTCTCCTCATATATTCTTGCAGGCGCCCCCTAATAGCATCCTATGACTGACAATTCTTCGAAGGTAAGTCATTGATTCATCCTTCTCATGCTTTAATACCATGTATTCTGTGACTCAAGGTCTGGCCATGAACCAGCAGCATCAGCATCACTGGGAACTTATAAGAAATGCAAATTCCCTAGTCTGTTGTGACACCTACAGAATTAGAATCAGTACTTTAACAAGGTCCTTAGGTGAGAGGTATGCACTAATTTCAAATAGTGAAAAACAGTGAAGGCTCGTGTATTACAAAAAAAAAGACACAAATACAAAGTGAAATCTCACCAGAAAAAAATAAAACAGCCTTAAGAAAGTTAAAAAAAAAATATGCCAACATCACTTACTGAAGGAGTTCCCAAATTTTCGTAGTACATGAGAATCACAGGGGCAGCTTAGGAAACTTAAAGAAACCCCAATGTACAGACTGCACCCCAGGGCAAAGATACCAGATTCCTAGTGGTGGAAGACCAATAATCACTGCTCTCAAAAATCCCTAGACACTGGGATTCAGGGGACTTTCAGTGGTGAACTGTGGGACATGGAGGTGAAAAGCTGCCCCAGTGTACCCAGACCTGTTCTAGTTAAAGATGAAAGTGTCATGTCCCAGAAATTTCCCTCAGCTGTTGGCAAACAGAGTTTTCAGATACAATTTCAGAAGCTTAAGCTGCTACAGAAGAATCAAATCAAGCTCTCCACCCACCCTCACAATTCCCCTGGGTTTCCTGGGAGATGCACAGCGGGTCTGGAGAAGCCACTGGGAGGCCTGCCTAGAATGTAGCAGTGAGACAGATTATCCCAGGCTTGCCTTAGAGCTGAGACATACGCCTAATGCATTCACCTGCATCTCAGTGTTTGCATGCTAATGACTCTTACAAGCTCACTGACTCTTCCAGGCTGGCAAGGAGCTCAGGTTGATAAGCGATTCTTCCTCACTCATCCTTTAATCTTCTCAACACCCTCCTTTCCAACACTCCCCACTTAAAGAGCATATTTTGAGCAGCTGGCAATAAGAGCAAGGTCATATATTAGCTAGTGTATAACAATTTTTTTCTCTTTAATGAAAAGTGACTAACCATACAAGTATATAAGTATCCCGAAGTGAAAATGTGAATTCAATGTTTTAGTTCTCACTTTGAGTTAGAAAAGGCTTTCTAGCCCATCCACTTTGAAGATATGTTTTCAAGCAAGAGAGGGGAAGACAGACATTCCCCCCAAACAAGGACAGCTGTTTGATAAGACCTCCCCTCACTCAGGACCCTACACATCCTACAGCTTGTGAAGGAGGCATTGTCTCCGGAATGCTAACATAAGTGACTTCTCATTCATTCATCCACTGACTCCTTCACCACAGAACCCAGTTCCCATTTGTACTTTTGCTCTTCCCCCCAAGACTCTTATTTGGTTTAAAGTGACACCAACATGCTGTTTACAATGACAGGATTCATTAAATACAGAGCTTGCTCCAGAAACTGGAGGAAAACTGTTCAAGGAGAAAGAGGAGGGGGAGAGAAAGGGGAACCTTTAACCCCCAGCTCGGTGCCAGGTTAAGCCTGGTCACGAGCGCAGTCACACTGGAGGACAGGCGGCGTCAGAGACTCCGAGTGCACACACCAAGGTATCTCCTTTAAAAGTACCTCAACTGAGCAAGTGCCACCTGGAAAGCACTTTGCCTCCTTTCTCCCTCAGGAACCATGGTTGTAGGGTAGGATATAGTTCTTAAATCAACTATAGGAGAAAGAAATCACTTATCTGGAATACCTGGTTAGCAACCATTCCAATTCTGGTCGGTTTGTCAGCATTTCTAGCAGCTAAAGAATGCCGGAGCCCTTAGCATCATCGTCACAGTATTTTAAACAGCCAACGGAGGAAACTGGTGCAAAAGGAAACAGTCACTTGAGCCTTTCTCCTCGCCCCCAGGTTGACATCTCCTTTTTAATCCCCTTCTACACCCAGGTGTTCCCTTTTATGCATGCACGCACCCATGAACCAGGTGCACACTATCATGGGGCCGGTAAACCCCACAGGTGCTGGTCACAGGAGCTAATGGCAGAAGGGTGTAGAAAACCCTGGTAACTCATTTACCCTAAACAATCCTAACAAAAAGATTACAATTCTTGGGTAGTAAATACAAATCTATTTTTGGCCCTCAGTCACTAGAGAAAATCTTTTTGTTCTAAGAGATTTTCATATCTTTACTTCTGCACCTGAGAGGTTTATTTTTCTGAATGACTGAAATGTCAAATTGAATCTTCTCACCATACAACATATGTTTAACCCCTCTGAACTGGAGGTAAAGATGTATATTAATATTGAATCTTAAAACATCCCCAAGATAAGCTAATATGTAACTTTTTCTTTAAAATCTTATCTCTGTTATAGATATGATTGGGGGGATATCTGTGCCATATAACATATATGTATTTGTGTTGAGCTCTTATCAATTTAGTTTCAAGTGAGGATTGAACAGCTGTTGGGATACAGTCTCTGACAATGTCAGCATTACATTGGTGCAAAAAATATCTAAAACCAAAAGGAAGAACCATGAATGTGTAGTGTTGCAAATCTACATGCCATAACCCTTGGAAATGAAGAGGGATTATATATTCTCCTACTGGGAAAGAATGGAAACAATTGAAATAAAAACATTGTAGGTCATAATACAATTGTAGGCTGTTACAAAGAAAAAAACCTTCACAGTATATATTTGAAAGGCAAATGTGGCCCTAGAACCTGGCTTTTGAGAAATAATTCTTACCTCTCCACATTTTGTTCACATGCTGAAGGTTATTAATACTTTCTGTATGTAAAGCCAATATTTCTAGCAAAATGCCAACTAACTGATACCTTCACATAGCTTATGTTCCAACAGGACTTTAGAATTCTCAGGTACAATGTACATTAAAAATGCTGAGCTATGAATATTTATGTTGTTATTATTGAGATGATTTCTGAAGAGGGGAAGATAATTCATTTTCACATTTGGGCTGATTCAGAAAAAATTAAGAGGCGCTACTCTACTACTTTAAAGTAGCAAGTACTTGCTTTGACAGTAACTAGCAAAGACGAGTAATTGTACATGTAATAATGGTGGATGTGATGAACATTCACATGTGGATCATTATTAAATCTTCCATACAAGGTATTAAAATGTATGCCAAGAGATTCTGGGGGGCAAATCAAGAATATTTAGACTGGGGCCAGTAGAAGAAATGAGGCTGTGAAGATTTTTAATGGAACTTAAGGCTTCACAGCATGTTGTGGGACATGCAAGCAGGTGGAGAAAAAATGCTCACTCACTCCCAGAGTGATCTGTGATCTGTTTAACCTGCTGAAATTTACTCCCGCTGACAGGTGACAGTATCTAATTCCCAATCCTTCTTTCGACAAAGCTTCATGGACATTACACCTTTCTATCATGAGGGAGAGAGAAAAGATGATGCAAGTATATCTATCACACAGTTTTCCTTTCTCAAAAACTTTCCTGCTAAATTAGAGAGTCTAGAGGGTAATCTGAGTGGAAATGTCCATGATCAGTCAGAAATGGAGAACATGAAAGCAAAGTCTAAACTCAAAACATTTATTTGGGAGGCAATCAAAAGGCCTAATGGAGGAGGCACTAGGTGTAAATGATTTTCATTCACTGCCTTGACACTTAGGCTGAAAATGAGAGGCACAGAAGTGGGCAGGCAAGTCAGCTTTGGTCATGTCCTATTTAATGAGGAGGCTCATTTCTTATGCAGAATAACCAGGACAGGAAGATCAGGGAAGCCAGAAATCAGTAGGCAGTCTTATCCAGGCTTCAGACTCAGAACTGGATTAATGAGATTCACAGATTTTCTTGCCTATATTCTCTTTTTTTAAAATCTAGAAATAACTCATGATAAGTGAGAGTGAAGGGAAGAGCCAGCTCCCTGATAATCAACAAATATGTGCTCTTCTTTAGTAATACTTCATGACTCCAAGACTCATAATTTGTAAAACTGATTAAGTCAAGAGAGCAAACTAATAGGGAAGCCCTATCTTTTGTTTAAATGGAGCCAAGAATTTACTGCAAGACCCGATACAATAAAGTCTGCTAACTTGGGTAATGAGGGATGATGCTTTTAATAATTTTTCCCCTAAGCCCTGCGAGATTTAGATAGTTAATAGCTTTGAGAGCATAAATAGTAAAGTGTAGAAAAATGATGAGCTGGGTTTTTCTAAAAATATTGAGTCCTAATTTGCATTATAATATAATTGTAAAAAGATTGACTTATTCATCAAGCATCCTCTGAGAATCCACATGAACAAGCTCTGAACAAGAGTTAGGAACTACAAGTTGGATTTATAAAATTATATATACAATATTCCTTTTCCTGAAGAAATCCCCAGTCTTACAGGGGATGTAAGTACATATAGTTATAATTAAATGTATTCAATGTTATCATATCATATTAATTGCTATGAACATATAGACACATTCTCACTGATGGATTTGAGGAAGTCCTCTAAGAAAATTTTGAGGTGGTAGTGGCAGGGCTAGGCATTTTAGAACAAGGTACAGTTTTCACACACAAACCCCTGGCAGTTCACTGGAGAAAGAAGTAAGGCAATTTGGTACATATAGAGCACAGTGCAGAAAGGACTGAAGAACTAAAAAGGTAGATCAGGGTAAGTTAGTGGTAGGGCAGGATTGATGTGAGCTGTCATAAACCTATGAGGTAACTTAGAAGTAAACTGCTGCAAAGAGCCTAGGACAGAATCTGATCTGTGTGGTGGGAAATGAGGTGAACGTAAGTGGGGTACAGTCATAGAAGGGAGCTGAGGATAGAAATAACACAACATGACACAAGATGCAAGATTGTGGAGTGGGCAGAGTGATGCCAGGAACTCAAAGGGAAACCAGGATTTGAGTAAGGGGAGTGTCAAATATGAGAACTGCATGCAAGTGGCAGGCTAGGTGCTGGGGAAATGAAGACTTAAAAACAGACACTTGGCTCTCTTCATCACTGCAATGACCATTCCCCTCTGAAGATTTGCAAACTGGAGACCAACAAGGCATATATGAACTACAGCTAGATTTTGTCTGGTTCATGAGGTGCTTTTAAAAATCGAAGTTAGTTGCCAACATTTAAAAATGTAAACACAACATAAAACTTCAGGTTTCAGGATTCTTTTGCAAAATGAGGAGGTCTGGCAGTCCCGTGGCACTTTCCCATGAGGCAACAAAAGTGGGGAGGGCGAAATCCTCCCCATAGAGAGGTCATTCCATAGTCTCCTTCACTCACGCCCACTCTAAAACAGCTATTATAGGACTTCGGTTTGCAAACCCTGCTCTATGGACATTGGAAAGGGCAACTCAAGCCTAAATGGCCACCGTGATTTCACGAAGCTGTCCTGGTACGGGCTGCTTACTTGGTGTTACTTTTATGGGGATAAGGCACTCTGGGTTGGCTTGGGCTCTGAGGTTTCATAAAGGAGCCTGAAACACTTCCCAGAAGTCTCAGGGGCTGGTATTTACTAGTCAGGTCATTTGTGACTTTGGTCAAGAGTATTTTCAGAAGAACAATGGGGACTTAAAAATTACAGGAAAATGGAGGGTATGGTGGTTGTGAGTAACTTGTCCTTTTGACAAGTAGGACAAATGGAAGAATACAGCAGTGTCTAACACCACTCCTGAGACCACTGTAATCACTTCCTAACCAGGTTACCGTGCACTCTCCACTCAGTTCACAGCACAACAGCTCTCTGTATGTCAGAGAGGGAGTCTCTCTGTATGCCAAATCATGCCATTTCTTCCATGAGCTCCTGTGGGAAAATGGAGTTAATCTGGCTTTTTTCCACCTCCCATCTCTAACCTGCATAGCTGCCACCTGGAGCCTCATTTTCTTCCTGCGTTTTGCTGCCCACAAGTGATATTATGTTGTGCAAAATGCATGTAGGAATGTGAATACAAGGCCTGCTCAGACACCTGGGCCCACAGGCCTGGGTCATTCACTTCTGTATCCTCACAATTTGGGGTTCTAAAGTAGGGACTAGAGGCAGAGGAGAACCTTTCCATTTTCTCTGTGAGGTAGTAGTAAGGTCAGTAGCAGAGAATGAGTGACAAGGATAGCTATAGGAAGCTAGCAGTGAGTGAAAAGGAGTTGGAACAGCTGCTCCGGGTCCTGTAAATGGAAGGTGGTTAGGACATGTGACAGGACTGCCAAGTAGTATGGGGAGCCCAGCTGAGGTTGTCCTGTAGCCAACTGGCACAGGTTTCTGATTTTCTCCAGCAGCATTTGCAACCTGGGAGCAGGAGCCGTGAAAAGCAGATGGTTGGAATAAATTGGTACTGAGGATTGCTAGGAGGGGCTATTGTAGGAGGACCAGAATGAGGGGAGTGTTTATCAATTGATTGGTCCATAAACCTAGGCACCCTGATGCTACTCAAATGATCAAATGATATGGAAGAATGGCACCAACTCACAATTCTAGCTCCATTTCCCCTAGGGACTGCTGTTAGCTTCAGTCAAGGGTATCTAGTATGAATTGTTCCATAAATGTTGAGCAATGGAAATGCTATATACTCCTTGGGACGCTTCTCTCTTCTCTACTTATGGATTATCCAAAAAGGGTACCCATTGACATCCACAAAATGAAGCCTTGACTGCTGATCCTTCAATATCTGACAGATATTTCTGCCCCATCTGTGGCAATCCTTACTTAGCTTCTGGAACAGGAAGTTGCATTCCTTTGAGGGAGGGTAACTACAATCCAATCCCAATTTCATCAACCAGCAGCCCTTATTTGCATTTACAAGGGCATATTTCCATGAATGGAGGTGACTTTCTTTCTCATCTTCCTCTATTCAAGATTCTATTTGCCATAAATTTTGGACAAAAATTAGACTCAGTAGGTATGTTATTGGAGGCCACACCTATAGGTGGCTAGTCACTTGAACCTATGCTTACCTTATCTTCACAGTTCCACTTGGATACACAATGCCATACCTCAGATTGGCTGATCCTATGTTGTCCTGTTTCTCCTGATACTTTATCCAGAAATCTGTTTTACTCCTGCAGGTATATGATGTGATCAAGTCAAAATGCAAGAAAAGCATCAGATGACCTGTTGCTGTTGACCACCTTTACTTCCTATCTAAAACTTGACATTCTCTTCCTTGCCTTCATTTCCCTGTGAATGAGCTTTGCTTTTGTTAATTAAAGATATTTTAATTCTCCAGTTTCCCTATTGTGGTTTTCTAGATAACAGAATTGATTTGTGTATAAATTTACTTTTATGTATAAAATTCAAGCAATTTTGAATTTTTTGCTCTATGATTTCTAGAAATCAGGAAATGCAAAGATTTCGATCATTATATTGGAAGTTATGAGGTATAGTTAGAAATGTCTAGAGTCCAAAGCAATGGACTGGAGAGTGCTTTCACAGGGATGCCAGGAAAAGAGATCAAACCCAAAGACAAATGCCAGGAGCTCCTCACTTGTCCTTGCTCTCATGATAATGAGAGAACTTATCAAAACCTGGAGAACATTTTCCCCACCTTGGCTAGATCATTGCACCTCCGCCCTAGTGGTCAGAGTAAGATACCGGACCATTGCGGTGTTTAGTTCCTTTATACTTTCCTTTTTTAACACAAATACAATCCTGTGTGTTGATTCTCCTATTACAATCTTCTTTTCTAATACATAGGTCAATTTAGAAAATGATAACTATTCAAATGCTCTCCCTTCCAGGATCTCTAACACTTTTTTGCATATGATTCAATTTTATGCACCATCATCAAGTTCATATACTTGAAGCACTGCTTTAATCTTGCCAGTCCTTTGCTTAAAAACCTTCACTAGTTCACTATTATGGACTAAAACAGCCAACACTCCTGGTCTTGCCACTCAAGGATGTACATACTAAGTCTATGCTTTCATCATACTTGCTAAGTATCTATGCCCCAATATGTTTCATATAGTCACATCTAAAGTCAGTCTGACTGCACTATACAAGGAGGTGAATACCAGGAGATGCTGTTTATCAGGGAATCACCTACTATCATACGTTCCTTCTACCCAAGTAGTATCATGATTGCTCTTTTTTTGTTTTCATTTTGTAAGTGTGAGTTTCTCAACATTTCTTCTCTTGGTGCTAACAAATGGGATAAAATATCCTTGAGAAGCTGCCTCATTTATTAGCATCTTTCAGTAAAAAGGAATCTCTAGAAAATATAGTTTCTACTGCCTGTCGTCACAGATACTCAGACACTATTTTGTTTTCTAGAGAAAACTGAATTTGAAAATAGCCACCAGAATATCCATCTTAATCTCTGATCCACTATGAAGATCTGTGAAACCATAACCTTTCATTTCTGATTTCTGCCACTTTGAAACCTGTTCCTGCCAAGGTTACTTAGAACTTTTAAGAACATCTACTGAAAGTACCTGGACTCCAAAAATTACTGTTGTGTCCTGAGAATTCAACTTCTCAAACTTTAAATATATGTTTCCCTTACCTATAATTTGTTGCTGGTTATCATTTAAATGTATAAAAGCTTGTTTTTTTAAAAAGCAACCTAGAAGAGTTTTAAAAAAAATTTTGCTTCTCTTTACATATATTAAACATTTGATAAACCTATGATTCCAGTGGGTTCTTTATTCAAAAGACTTCTGAGAGTTTCTATCTCATTTCAGTTATTAGTATTTAAATATTTCTTCCTTGACAGACTGAATTCTCCCTTAAATAAGGATGTATTATATATGTGTGTTTTTACACCTGTAAGTTATTTCATATATGTGTATACTGCATCATAATTACTCACCACGCATCATCAATGGCCATGTGATTTTTTTCAGTGACTTTGTCATGGCTTTTGTTCTCCTGAAGACATAAGGCATCTGTTGTTTAATTAACATCATCAGTGCAGAGGTTATTGATATCACACAGTAAGTGACCACATGAGGTCAGATCATACAATATGGAAGTATTTTCATTGCTCTTTGTCAGCTTACATATGCATAATAAAAGGCATTTTAGTCTTATAAAAACAATATTAAATATGAATCATTCTTCAAAAAACTGGGTTTAATTATTCTTTGACATATCTGCGGTTGTGTATGAGAGTGTACATGAGTATGTATGTTTTAGAATCTAATCTATTTCTGAACCACATAAGTCCTACTTGAAATCATTGGTAGGTTCTTAGACATGGCAACTTTAAGTGAAAAGATATATAACAAGGGCAAATGTGCCACAGGCTAGTTGATATAACCATGAGTTAAGTTCCTGCGGTAAATATCTGGCCACAAAAACATCGATACATTTGCAATTAAAGTCTTTTAATTTTGCTTATTCCAATTCAGGCTGAAGCCCATCCCACAGCTCAGGGTGCAAAGGGGTACCTAGTGTGGCTAGAACTCTCAGTCAGAGGGTTCTCACACACATGCACACATGCACCCATTTCTATTCACTTTGGCTTGGACATTTTAGACATATCAAATGGTGTAACATGTACATATCAGAGATGTGGAAGGAAACTGAAGGATCTAGAAGAAACCCACACAGACATGCAACATGCAAACTCCAAGTAGATAATGGCCCTTTCAAGAACTGATATTTCTCCCACATCAGTGTTATCACAAAGCAATGCTGAAGGGAATAATGTTATTTGAGAACATACTATATATGTATACTTTTTACATAAATTTTCTATGAATGTATAGAAAATTATAAAAAGACATAAAAATGATACACTTAAAGTAAAAAGGTATCATTATGATTAAAATTAATATTAACTATGATCACATTTGGGCTAGATTGTGAAGTTTGGTAAAATTTATGGTATTTTATTTTTCAATTTCACTTCTTCCTATTGGAAGTTTGATGCAATCTATGGTCTTTAAAGAAGGGAAACTATATAAATTGCTACTTACTAAAACCAACCTCTTGTCACTAGTTCATAGAATTTTATCTTTTAGACACCCTCAGAAATAAAAAGAAAACATTTGAGGGAAAGAAGTAGGCCATTTCAAAGAAACCTGAACTGGAGTCAGTCTTGCATCATGCCCTAAAGAACTATATTTTCTCTTTGTATTTTGTCAGCCATCCAGAATGAACACTATTCCAAGCTGTTCCACTGATTATTCAACTCCTTTGCCAATATCATTTCTGGGTTATAGACAATGACTTCTTTTCCATTTGGGTTGGGAAAATGATTTGAATAATCCATTAGCAAGAGAGTATACCTAACAAGCCTGCTGTACTGCACACAACTTATCAATGAGTCACCCATAACATACGAGAGAGAGAGAGAGAGAGCTTCATTAATTAAACAGCCTACTCTCACCCCAGGGCAGAACATATTAATAATTACCATCTTTTTCTTTAATAATATTATTCTGTGTTGAAGAGAATAATTAAGTTACACAGAAACAACCCAACTAGGATAATTATAATTACCACTATGGAATAGAAAGAAACACCCTTGTCCATATTTTACATTTTCATAAACTAGGGATGACTAGATTTAGTTCATGAAATGTTGTGTTAAGATTTAAGAACAGTTTCCATGTTATTTAGCTGCTATTTTTCATTAACATCCTTCAGAGCTTCATATTTAATCAGAAATGATCTGATCAAAATTTTATCTATTACTAGTACACCCTGGGGAAGAATATTAAATATATATTCATATCTTGAAGAATTCTGCAGATAAGTAAATTTTTCTTAAAGAAAAATGTGTCAACAATTTTGCCTTCTGATAGAAGTTCTATATGAATAAGAGGTTCATAAAAGCAGAAAGAAATAAAAGGCCCAGACCTAATCAAATAAAGCACCGAAAGATTAAGTCAGAATTTTAGAAGCTTCCTCAAAGCAAGTGGAATTTTGACAATGCTTCTTTTTCTTCTTTTGTGGGGATAGGATTGTCTACATTCTCTTCATTTTTTTAAGTACATGTTTCCCCGTGTCGTATTCTCTCCCAGAGCAGAAAGGAACCAAGGAGAGGACCAGCAGGTATTCAGCACACCCTGTCCATGTCTGTGCTGAAAGGAAGCAGCTGTGTGTGCAAAGGCTTCAACAATGATACTCATGACTCCGTATAGTACATCTCGAACTCTCATCTCTTCCCTGAATCCCACACTTGAATATTGAACTGTCAGTTCAACAGCTATGCTTGGATGAGTGCTAGACACTGCAGAAGAGGGCTGCCCACAAGTAGAGTCCCCTGAAGGTCACCCCAATCAGCAACTGCAGCCAGCTCTCCTTGGGGGGCATAGGGCTTTATCCAGCAGCTGGACCTGGGACCTCTGGCTCCCTCTAGTCAACATCAAGCCCTGCTTGGGGGGCACAGGGCTTTATCCAGGAGCTGGACCTGGGAGCCCTGGCTCCCTCTAGTAAACATCAAGCCCTGCCTGGCTTGCTCTCTGTTGAGAGCTGAATGGAGTGTATAAAAAAGGACAACAAGACAGATTGCTTAACTACAGCAGCTAAGGACTGACTGGAAGCATGGGCCAGGCAACAAATTTATTTATAAAGGAAGGGGGTATTTATAGAGTACAAAGCACAATTTGTGATGAATTTTGCAGGAAGCAAATGATGAGGGTGCAATAAATTGGGTAACATAAATGCTTTTGTGAGGTAATTGAGAGCAGGGGGATCACTTACAATTTGGCTGCTATCTCCTAAGGAATGTCTGTTTAGGTAAACATTGGAGGAATGGTGATGCTTTTACTCTTTAGAGGTAGTCAGCCTGTCCTGTCTCCAGTGTTTTGGAGGCAGATAAAATAGTGAAAAAATTTTTTAATTTCATAGCATGAGCCCAGTCTGGTCTCTAATAGCACCCAATACTTTCCATATCTGTTTTGAATCTGCCCACTCTCTGCTTCCCAGCACTGCTCCCCGTGGCCCAGCTGAGTCTGGAAGCCTTCAGAGAGTACAGTGTAGCCTCTGAATGAGTCTAATACTGTCCTTTCCTGAATTCCCATAATCCTATATTCACAGAGCTGTGAAGAGCCGCTGTGTGGGGCACGAGGAAGGATGAGAGAGATTTCTCAGCCGCAGAGGCGGAGGGCTGATTAGAAGCATGAACCAAACAGTGGCATTTATTACAGCTACTAGCATATTTAAAGAGAGTGATCACAATAGTTTGCAGTTAAACAAACAAGGGGAAGAAGTGGGTTTTAGGCAGAATTGGATTAGGTAAAATATTAGGATACTTGGGGGTAGGATACTATCTGCAGGATACTTGGGGGCAGGGGTTTCACTTATTACCTTGCTGTAATCTCCTAAGGAAGATCTCAGAGTAAATATTGGAGGAATGGTGACACTACTACCCACCAGACGTCAATCATGCCATTTCCATCTGCAGTGTTCTGAAGACAGATAAGAGTGGAATGAAATGTTCTTCATCCACAATCCACAGCATGAGTTCTGACTGGTCTTAGTACGCAGCCTCTGGCACAGAGTAACAGGACTGATTGAATGAGAATGCAAGTGTTTTGACAGAACATAACTCTCACCTTCAACATACTTGCCTCACCTTTGTACACACAACAGATGCAGCCTAAGGAACTCTCCATCCAGCTCCTGCTTCCTCTGACATGCTAGGTCCCCATGATCCAAGGGCCTGGCCTTCTTCTCTCCCCCGCCTCCACTTTATGCTTATAAAGCTCTAGCTTTATAATGTAAACATTGATGTTGGTTTATATCAATGTGATCAAATTTTTTTTTTTTAGGGTTATAGATTCAAACCTCTACCTATGTATGTTTTCACACCATGCCCACACCGACGCCCCAATAACACACCACAATCCACTGGGCCCCTTCTTCCTGCCATAGGACCCTCTGATTGCTTCAGTTTTGCTGTTCAGTGTCAAAGATTTGTTGTTGGTTTGGTTTTGTTTGCCCCTTTGCTTTCTCTCTACTTTTCTCTGAAGTGAAACATCTGCTCTCTGTCTTTTTCCTTCTGCTTTAGCTCACTTATATCATCCTTCTCAACACACAGGCCTTCCAGCTGCAAGGCCTGTATGTGGTGCTCATGCTTGCTCTCCCTCCTCTGACTGGACTACAGCCCTATCATGCAATCTTTTGTCATCTAGTTCCCAGCTCAGCTTGTTTGTGGTCCTCAATAATTTAGTGTTAAATACATGGTTAGCCAATCCACATTACTATACAGGAATATAACAGATGCACTTATAAAATCTGGTTCAGATATAATAGAATTTCTCAGTGGTACCACGGCAGTTATTGTATCCAAAGCTATGGAGGTCAAGAGTCATTCCTGCTCTGAGGGTGGGGGGGGGCACCCGTGTGTCTGGAGGTGCTGCCAGCTCAGTCTGTCCATGAAAGTCGATCTCCTATAGGTTTCAGAGTCCCATGTTCAGCATGGTCCTGTCTCTACACTGATATCCCTTTCCATCCTGTTCTCTGCCCCTCTACTCCGGCTACCCCTGCTTCTTGCTGTTCTGTGGGTTAACACATAATATTCTAGCCTTGCAAATCTTCATCTGTACCTTGGAACCCTCTGCTCCAGGGACTGGCTTCCTCTTATTTTTCAGAGTTCAGCTTCAATGTCATGTCCTCAAAGACACTCTCCCCTTTAACAAATTCTAAAGATGTATCTTGGCCATTCTACCGCATCACTGTAATTTAATTTTCAGCACAGCCTTCATGACTGATATTTTTCTGATTTATTTTCTGGCTCTACCAACAGGTTACAAGTTGCTATATCTCTATAGTTCCTCTGGTACTCCAGCGCCTAGAATAAAATCTAGCATATGTTTATATAATTGTTGAATATCAACATGACCCTTGTCTAGCTTAGTGCCTTAAATCCACTGAGTATGTAAGTACTGGTGGAAATAGTACCATGGTGACTATTTCCCTTCTATCCCAAATTACGTATTGATTTGTCAAACAATGTCAGTCCTTTTAATGCTGGGGTTTCTCTTTCAACGCAAGGGTCACTCAGACTCCTTCTCTGGCAGTGGTGTTTCAGTGTAACTAGTTTTATGATTTTAAGTCAGCAAGGGCTGCATTTTATCTAGCTGTTGGCAGTACACAGTCAAGTGTCTAACACAGGGCAGGTGCTTAATAAATATTTATCAAAGGGAAGAAAGAATGAAATGAGCATCTAGAATGAAAGGAAGGGGCTGCTGGTTGGGTGCCCATCAGTGCTGTGCAAAGGAATAAAGTTAGACTGCTGGCAGCACCTCAGCCCACCTTTCAGAAGTAAGAATCCACTGAATTACGTCTGAGGTTCAGCAGCAGCAGCAGCCTTTCAGGTCACTAGAAAACTCCTTCCCCGCTTTACAAAGTGTTGACCTGTTGTAGGATATGTGGCATGTCCACAGGTAACTGCTTCCTTCTAGATTGGCAACACCAGCAGAGTTCAGCTTTCCCTGAGAACTCGGGCACATGGCTTGCCCTGGCGTGTGTGAGTACAGCAATTTCCAGGGCAAAGATATAACAGTTCAGGCTTGGGTCCTCTCCTGAGCTATAGGATGTTGAGGGCCCCCACTCCTACTTCAGATTCAGAGATGCTGTTCCATGACATCTATCCCTGATGCCCTCCTCAGATCCGACATGTCTAGACCTCACCTGGCTGTCTGGACTCACCTCTAGCTATATCTTGTGGCTGCTGTGGCCTTTGGTGTATCAGCTAGAAAACTCCAGCTCTGTAGTGTGTGCAATCTAACTAGCACGTCACACCGCACTTGTCCCTTCTTCACACAAGACTTCGTTCAGACTGTACATTTATCTGAACTATGTCTATCTGCCTCGTAGGCTCTGAAATACACCAGTTACCTCTGGTTCACAATGAAGCTTCACTATCCTATTCGTGACAATGCCGCACCACATCCCTTCCTCCACAAATGTCAGAACCTCTGGATATACCATCTTTTCATTTGGGCATTTGCTTGGCATTGATCTATTTCCATCTGGCATCATAAGGTAAATTTATCTCTGGAGTCTTGTCTTGAACCTATAGTCTTATTTCTGGACTTTATTTCAGTTGTCATATTCTTTTGAAGTCAATAAGTGATTGATTACATGAATCCTAGATGATATATTCACCCAGTGAAATATTATATGGTCATTAAAAAAGATGTTGCGTGACTATATTGACATGGTAATGTCTTCACAACATATTTTTTGAATAAGAAAGGAAGGAACATAATATGACTAGTGTTTCTATTTACATCAATTTACACACACAAAGCCTAAAGAACATTTTTATATGTAAGTATATATGAAAGTATAGATGAAAGGCCAGAAAATTTGCTTAAGATGCTGCTAATATTATGAATATCTGTGCTTTACTTTTTATACATAATATAGTTTTGCATTTTCTCACAACACAATTTTAGAAAGGAAGGAAGATAAATCTTAGGAGAGGAACTCCCTCATGTGACCATTTCTTCTCTGATCTGCAGTAAAGCAAGTCAAAGTTAAAGCAGAGGGAAAGCAGAAATAGAAACCCCCATGCCAGTGATGGTTGACTATGCTCAGGTCTTCACAAATACCTCGATTTCTGTACCTGGCAACTTCAGGAGCAGGAGGATATGGCCACAGTTCAGCTCACTGCAGCTGAAAAGTTAGGGGGACCTTAGTTTCCCCCAAAATGCATGATTCTTAGTCTTTAAACCATATTCTTTTTTTTTTTGGCAATAATTTTCCTGCTTTTCTTGACAGTTTTTAAGAAAGTCAATTGCATTTCAAAATACAGTATTTTAAAGTATATGTTTTCAGAAAAGTGTTTGAAAATAATCATGATAGCATGGCGAAAAACAGGAAGACTTAACATCAATGGTCTCCCGAAATTGTCATTTTGTTAGCATAAAGAACATAAGAACCAATAAAGGTAATAGGGAGTGATATTATAGAAAGGGGAAATAGTTGATAAAGCCAATCATACGAATACTTTACCTCTAGAATTTCCAAAGAGATAGTTTCTGATGTGTTACTTACTCCAGAGGTGGGAGAAAAGTAGAACAAATATACCAGGTTATGGAAAGTAGGATTTTTTAAAATCAATGATACAGTGTAATAGGATGAAGTTTACACTACAACTTGAAGACAACTAAGTCATATTTCATGTAAAGACTGAAAATTGAAGTCCCTTTTGCTCTGAGGCTTTTCCTAGTAAAAAAATCTTTAACATTAACGGGTAAACAATATTCTGGATAGCATGTTGATTGCTTATTCAACTGAAAATGACTCACGTGCCAGGCACAAGATCTTTTAGGTATAGGAAATCCCAGCTATCAACAACCAAGACTGGGAAACAACTGCCTGGACTGGCAGTGATTTGTCTCTCAGTTGGTAAGAACTAGCCACTTTGGGAAAAAAAAAGTTCCTTGGGTAACTTCTAGCAGAGCTCTTTCTCACCCGGACGACCCCACTGCATCCATCACCTTGCTGCACTCTCATCACCAGCACAAGCCTGGCCCACTCAGAACAGCTGTTTCCTGAAAGTAAGACTCTTCTGAGTTCTGTATTAGGACTGCAGGGCCTTGATCCACAGCAACATGGAATGTGGGTTAGATTCTGAAACACCCTCAGGGAAGAATCCTCTGTACTTTCATCCGGCGGGCAGAACCTAGGCCTCAGCTGAAGGAGTAACTGAAGGAGGGTGTCCCCCTCTCTGAATTTAACACTACTTAATCCTTATAACACCCACGTGTGAAGCGATCTTAAAGTTTGATAGCTGTATCAAGCAAATTTGTCTTATTTCAGTGCTGAGCCAACGTTTATTGGGAATATTAAAATACAACCTTATCGACAGGATAGTACCATATTTAGGGTCAACAGAAAAGGGCTTCTGAAGAAAGAGTAAGAGTAGACAGGAGAGCTGGCTGTAGACCCTGAGGCTGCTGGTTTCCAATCATTTGCTCTTCCACCATATCACTCAGTCCCATGAAGAATTTTCCCCAAACTTCCTATATCCTATTAGGATACCAAGATCCACTTTTCGCTGTACTAGGTTATCTGCACTGCTCTGCTACCTGTTTTGCTTTGCTAGTGTAAAAGCAAATAGTCTCTTCTCTTAAATCACTTACTCTCTTAACTTGGGAAGGTAAACTTTTATTTTATATATATCATATAAACCAAAGAGGATGAGTGATATGTAGGTGTTGAATTACAATGCAGTGCACCTAGAATCTATATAATGTTTTAAATCAATGTGCTTTCAATAAAAATAAAGACAAAGAATGTAAACTATCGCATTAGTTAACCTGTATATTGGGCATATGCGGAAATGATAATATTTTAGATAAACTGAGTTAAGTAGGATACTTAAAAATTAATTTTACTCATTTCTTTTTGTTACTTAAATGTAGCTCTTTGGGAATTAAAATAATATGACTAACATATTTCCCTTGATAATGCCAGTCAGTAAAATTTACAGAAATCTTAATTTATTTTACTAAATATTGTGAGATATTTTTGAGCTTTCATACCTATGTTGGAAAAAGATTAAAACAAAAAAGAAAAAGAACATAACAAATAGCAATTACATGGGAATTTAGACAAAATTAATATATTTCCTCTATGGAGAAGCATATAACACTTGGTTGTTATCATTAATAGCATGTAAAAGACAGAAAAGATAACAGAATAGTTTATCTATTTAAAGATTAATAAGCATCTATTTTAGCTTTGTCCCTTTTGTCCTGCATGAGAAGCAAGTAAAGTTGGGTAGGGGGAGGAAAGAGAGAGAGACAGAGACAGAGAGAGACAGAGAGAGACACAGAGAGAGACAGAGAGAGAGAGAGAGCACTTAAGTTCATGTTTCCCATGAGGAAATCAAAAGAGCTGAGAGTTCACAATGAAGAGAGGTATTAGCTTGGCTAAGCTTTCATAGATATGATGGTTACCTTGGAAACAGTTCAAGTTTTCACATCAAATAAGATCCTGAAGTTGACCTATTTTTTAGAGCAAGTAATAAATTTAAGGTACTTGTCACCCCAAAATGAAATACAGAAGTGTGGACAGGGCAAATATATACATTTACTGGTAGTATAATTTTTATTTATAATGGAAGAAAAAATTATATAACTCTTAGCTTAAAAGTCACTAATGAGAGAAATAATTGAGATTTCTTCAGAGAATTATTTTTGACTTATTTTTAACTAAAACAAAGTATTACTTTGGTTTTTTGGATTAAAAAGATACATTTCCACATTTCCGGTGGTGGACTATATTCAATCAATATGAAGGAGAAGAATGAAAGGAAAGTGGAAGTCAGCCTCTATTTCAAGCCACAATTCCTTTGTTAGAGATATCCACGTGTTAAAGTTTGATATATGTATTTTTATATTTGTTCTTACTGTGTGTGTGTGTGTGTGCGTTAAGGGACAAAGGGTATGAACAGATAGCTCATGTTATAGGAACTGCTTTTGGAAACATAAATATCATTTCCTTTCGAAAATCCAGAATATAAGCAATAGTCATATATATCTCGCTGACAGCTTATGAGCCTCTACCCACTGCCTATCATGCTAATTATTTGACTGACTGCACTGATGGTGCCAGGCATGTCCATGTTATGCTCTTTTAAGGTGACTAGAATCTCCCTTATGGCAGAAGTCAAGATGTAGGTAAGCGTACCACAGCATCCAGCTCAGAGAGGTGTCTGTGGTGGGCTCTCAAAATTGATTTTCTCAGTAATACGTATATCTTGTTTTTATCAGTGAATATTAACAGATGATGCAAGACATTCTAGGTCCTGAACAAGGCAGGAGAACAGGCAAATCACTGGGTTAAAAATAATTGCTCACATCCTTACCGGGGTTATATTCAGGGACATTTAGACTTTGGGCAATCTCATTCTTGAGAACAATAATGTTGAAAGGAGATTTGGAGAAAATTCTGGAGTCACACATCAGTGCTTTATATACATTCAATGGTTGGATCCTCACAGTGACCTCTGGTGTAGGTGCTTTTTAAATCCCCATTTTACATTGTGGAACTTCATGAACTCAATAGTATTAAGCGGCGGCAGTGGGTATCCAGGTATCTGATTTCAGAACTCATGTCCTCAACCCCTATCTCCTATCAGGAGTTTATATGCTAAAGCTCTCATGGCCTTTCCATATGGTCACTGGATACATTTTTCAGACCAGTAAGCACACAGGAACTCATTTCTTTTATTCATTGTGATACATTCATTGGGTCATATTCATCACAATGGAGTGAATGATTCTTAAATGGGGAGTTGGGGGTCTTCCAAATAAGGACTGAAGGAGCTGGGAGTTAGGACTGGATAAGGTTAGAGAGAGAGATGAGGGGAGAAGAAGCATTTGTCTCTGATACCCATCGTTGCTTCTATTTGTTCCACTTTGCTAGTGACATTTTTAATAACAAAGAGCGGAACTTGAAAGCAATGCTGTTCCATGGCCTAATTTCATCCTCTAAATTTACCATCATGTACTTTATGCTCTCTTAAACTAAATGCCTCATTGCTAATTAATCATACCATGAGCTAAATGTGGACGAGTCAAACCTAACCAAAGCCAAGTCAACCTGGCTTTCAGTTAACAGAACATTGCAATGGTCAAGCAAAGTTCATTCTACAGTTATAAACAATGTGCTCTACAACCCTCCATTTTAAAGGGATCATCAAAGATATTTTAATACTACCAGACTCTAAAATTGTTTTAGCTCCCTGTGGTACGTAATTAAGGCTACAGTATGGATGTAAGTTGATAATACAGAAAGTAGAGTCTCTTCATGAAATATCATAAAGAATTTTTAAATTGAAATGTATCTAACGCCGTCTTCTGAGGAAAAAGCATCCCTTATGCATGTATGCACTAGCTCTTTGCATGGCAGTGAGTGAACTATGTGCTAGACATGGGGTGTAATGGGTGTCAGGGCATGTAGGCACGGATGTTGTGAGTTTGTGTGTGTTCCCACTATGTGGATGCAGAAAGCTTTTAGCTTCTGGCTAACCTGTACCATTTTTTAAGGATTAACTTCATTTTTTGTAAAAAAGTACGTTCTGCCTTCTTGCTGCACTCCCACCATGCCTGAGCGAGACTCCCCTGTGTAACCTTCCTCAGGACTCTGCAATTATGCCATGGTCATACCTGCCTCAGAACCTTGCCACCTCATAGGCATGCTTCTTGGAATTCTACTTTTCAATGAGAAATACTGTTTGACTTGCATGCTGCTGTTGTCCATGGCCTGGCAAAAGGGCACTCGTAGGAAATGTCTGTTGAATGCTCGAGGGAGGCGATGTTTAGTATGAACTTATTTGGTACTGTTATTTTTGATCATCTGTGTTCGATTATAGAAGTTACTAATATGCAGTTGCTGGTTTGGTCAGATCAACTTGTAGGGTCCTGGGGGCTTAACAGATTCTAAAAGTAAAGGTCACTACTGAGTAAGGGGCTGGCCTCTGGACAGCTTTACTTTATCTTAGGCCACTTTATCTTAGGGGGCGTAGGCTGCCCCCACCTCCCCAAGGCTATCAGGAAATAGATTGAGAAAAATAGGATAACCTGAGATCAGCTCACCTGGGGTCCTCCTTGCAAAAACTGTCCACTCATGGTCAGAGACTCACAGAGGGACACAAATTCCTGTGAATATAGTATAAGAAGGGGGCGAAAAGACAGAATGGGGTTGTCTTCTCTTTTTGGGAGGCAGCCCTAGCTGGCTGGTATCATTAGACCTTGCAAAATAAAGCTTGCTTGCGACTCAGTCTCTGGTTGTTTTTTTCTAGAATTGTAGATCCTAACAAACTCTAAAGCTGGAACCCTGCATGTGACAACAGCAGACTGTGTTCTGGTTTTCCTTAGGAGGCTGCTGCAAACAACTGGAAGCTATTGTAGCAAATACTAAAAACATGGAACATCTGCCTATAGAAGAACCACTCACACATTCATGAGAGATCATGATAAAACCAAACCTCTCAGATTTCTTTTACTACTGCCTGGTTTCCATGTTCCCGTCTATCTTAGTTTCTGTTTTTCTGGTTCATTTCTCTCTCACAATTTTCAAAACTTGTAGCTCTAACAACTTATTTATGTATCTGTTTGTTGTTAACTTCCTGAAGCTAGGGATCCAATCTTTACCCTCTGTTCCCTGGACAATCTCATACATAGGTGTTTGACAAAAATGTTCTCATGGATTACATATGTCCTCAAACCTCTCTCTGTACATACACAGAGAAATAACATGTCTGTATGGGAAAAGGCAGGCTGTATCTATCTGTCTTGCTCACAATGGACTCCCAGAATATTTTAGAGTATCTGGCATATTGTAGTCACTCGAAAAATATTCACTAAATAAGTGAGTGAATAAACCACTCAATTAATATTTGATTTTTAGTTATAACTGATCAGTAAACTGAAACACACAATTCTGTGCTGATGATAGATAAGTACATAAATGGGAAGTTCTACTTAAAATGCATTGTTGAGGGCTGATAGTAGATGTGGAAGAAGTGCTGAAATGAGAAAATCATAATTTTATTAAAGGTTGGAACAGGCAAGTGTCATCAATGGATGCTAAATCTAGAGGAATATCTTGATGGAGCTACCTATTAGCATGACTTTACAGTGTCTCCCCATAGACTGCTTATTAGCTATAGGGGAGAAAATGAAACAGTAATTACCTAGTCTAGGAATCAGAAAATCCCAGACTGGATAATTAAAGTTAACATCACCAGTGAAGGGCAGATGGACATTGTGTACCTCCAGGTGTGATACCCTGAGAGAGAGACATCACTAATGCAATGTTCTAAATGAGAACACATCACCTGAGTGCAATCACAGGGAACAAGCAAACTCTTGAGGAATGTTGAGGAATGTTGCCTTTTATAGCGTATCGCATGCTACGCTATACTTCTAAAATGTCAGAACGGAAGAGACAAAGGCTGTAGTCATAATATTCCATATGGAAAGGGACTCAAAACAACCCAGTACAGTACCTGATCTCAAGCTGTGTCCTATACTAGGGGGGATAAAGCACACCTTCAGATCAATTGATAAAATGAATAGGAAAGGGAGATTAAAATATTCTATCAACTTTAAACATACAGAAGTTGCTAACCCTACTGAAATTAGGTAAGAAAATACCCACATTCATAGACAATATACACTGAATTTGGGGCAAAGGATGATGATATATATGATTTTACCTCAATACCTTCAGAAAAAATTAGGTATATAATAATATGTGTATCATATCATTATTCATTATATCATTATATATTTTACATTATATGTGTATATTATACATATATTATACTGTATAATATATACATGTGTATATTGTATAAATATACTGTTTATACATACATATATAATGTATAATATATACATGATATATATATATTATATACATATTATGCACTATAAAAAAGGGTATTAGAAGGAGAAAGCCACTCACCTGAGATGTGACTCTGGTTAGGGTAGGTGGGCATATAAATATTTCTTGCATGGCTTTCAAATTTATAAAATCTATTAGATTGAAATGATTTTCAAATAAAAAGTCAAAAATAGGGGGTGAAAATATGTCAAAATGTATCATCAGTTACAAAAAGAAATGATTTCATTATCTAATACATGGGGAGGTTAATACTTCCTCTGTTTAAGAATGCCACATTCTTTTGAACTTTACATTTTCAAACTATTTGATACTGCATATTAAATACTGATTTAAATTCAAAAGTGAGAGTATAATTAAGTCAGTGATAATTTGATAGCTTGCAAACGATGCATAGTTTTCAACATTGCATTTAGCAATTCTTTGGATCCCTAAATGTCGTCCAGTGGACACTTTTCAGAGTTAAAGATTTCCAGCTGCTTCTGCCTAAGCAACATTCACTAGGGAAAAAGCAGGCCTTGCCCCAGTCCCCATGCTAGAATATTCCAGATACTCCTGGCAAGTTCTTGCCTATTCCCAATCCCAATGTCCATTCCTGTTTAGCCTGTAACACTCTCTTGCAGTAGCCACTGAAGTTATTCAGTATTCAGGCACACACTTAGCAGCAGTGATTTACATTTTAGGTTTGCACCTAAAATACAAATGTCTTTTTACAATGCACAATGCACAAAACAGAGCCTGCCCCTAGCACCAGCAAGCCAGATGAAAACAAATAGCCAGATTAAAGGGAAAGGTTAATTGGAAGTAACCAATTAAACTTTTATTATGTCAGATTACTTTAGGCTTAAGACCTTTAAATGAGGACATCAAAAGACATCACCCTGGATTGTCAGAAATCAGTGCTATCATTCAGCTACTTTTGGAAATTATATACATGGACCTTTCTGTTATCCTTCTTGGGGGTGAAGACCTCTTCCCACAGCCCTGTGTGGCTGCCATTCCTTTGGGGTCATTGCGTAGTGATCAGAGGATGATTTCTAATCAATAAGTGTCAGCTGTCAGTGCACAATGAGTCTTAAATTCAACATATGGTTTTTTTCCCCCACTGTTTTATTTTTGCTGCCTGTGTTACTTGAAATTTAACTGGGGCTGACAGAAGAGATTTTTATTGATTTATCAAGTAGACAAAAATCACATAAAAAAGGGAAGAGAGAGAGAAATAGAGAGAGAGACAAAACACAAGACAAGTTAAATTTAACTCTCTCAGTGATGTTGGTTTACCCAGAGGCAGTCACAGACATTGCCCAGTGTAAAATACAGCAGACAGAGCATTAGTGCAATTTATTGTTGTTGCTTTGTCTCAGTTTCTTGTCCTTTGAGACGGAAAGGGCATCCATATATTGAATATGACATAAATATTTATTTCTGGTTCCTCTTGGCTGCTCTGGGTCTTCCTGGCCAAAGCATTGGTATGAATATTTGCCTGGTCTACCTTGTGTCTGGAGTGATGACCCCTGTCAGCATATGGGCAAGTGTGCTGACTCCAAAGGTAAAAATTACCTCCACCTAGTGTCTTTCCTACTAAAATGACATTGTACTATCCACGTATCAGGCCCAATGTGACTTTAACCCTGACCTGTTTTCATTTTGGCAAGTATTTACCTAATGCTGAATGTGTGTGGTGCACCTGCGTTGGGAAAGGTGAGACTAGAAATAATAAGACCGATGACTCAGCCTCATAATAAAAAGTTTGCCCTCTGACATTATCTAGATCACAATCTTTGAATTGCTTTGGTGATGTATTACTTAAATGACCATTTCTGCAAGACCTTAGTTTAATGACATGGGCAGCCATCACTGTGTTGGAAATTGCAAGTCTCAATCAGGGAGAAAAAGGGTGTATTCCTCATAATAGAGATGAGGGTTAACCCTCTAGGTGCCAGAATAAAAATGTCTGAGGACAGAACACTTCCTCACATGTCTTCATATTTCTCACAAGTTGAAGAATCTACCTGACCCGCCTCTGCCTACGACCTCCTCCAACCTCAGGCCCTCTCTTTCCCTTCCACACAAGCTGAAATCTAACAACTGACAAGTCTTGGAGCGTGGCTACTGGCAAGCAATTATCCTTCCCTTCTTCTCCACAAAGAAAATGAAACCTTCATGCTGAAATGCCGAAGGGCTATGACCGCTGGAAAAGTGACAAGTTGAGGCAGCACCATGCAGCCATGCGGGGGGGGGGGTGTCTCTCTCTAGCCCTGCACTGGGCTGTCTGTTGGTCCCCGGACCTCCGTTTCATCCTCCCGGGCACTCCCAGTGCTGCAGATGTTGTTTTCTGTGCCTCTTTGTTCTAGCCCTTCAGCACCGTCTCTTGTCACCCCTCCCAGGTTTCCAGGCTTTTGTGCACTTTCTGCATAGGGTCAGTCACCAAGGGCCACCTCCTCCTCCCTCGCTCCATCTTGGCTTCCCCTTTCTTTCCCTGGCAGCTCAGGGGCTGAAGACAAGCCTTCCCTGGTCAGTCACAGCTGTTTAAGCATGGAATTGCCCAGATGTTGGAAATTTCTTTTCACCTGAAAAGAGTGGGAGAGGAGTGTATGGAGGGACGCTGGCTCAGAACCATGTCGGTGAACATGGAAGTTGTGGACAACAGGACTTTGGAGAGTCCTGTTATTTAGTTATTTATAAATGGATAGGAACTTCCTGGGCATTTCTTTAAAATGACTGAAGAAATGGCTGCTCCGTGATATGTTATTTAGAAATCAGAATAAGGCATGTGCGATCTCTCTCCTTTTAAAACCAATCTTGTTTTTTTGGGGTCAGAGAATGTTAATTATATGGTTCAGTTAAAAGATGCCGCTGCACAGAGAAAGATCAAACTGATAATCCCCACTAGTTTCCTTCACACATTTCAAAATAAATTCAGTCTTGAGCTAGGACACCCACCTTAGCAGATAATTATTTTTATTCAGCAGCAAAACATCAAGCTTCAAATAACTAATTGGTTCAATGAATATTTATGAAACTTGGAGGAGATTTAAATGCGCAAAACATTCTATTAGCCACTTTTCTTAGAAGAAATGTACCTTTTGGCTTTTTAAAAAATGATCATGTTTCACTATTGGAAGTTTAGGTTACAAGTACCTGCGTTGGATCCTGGCATGATGATTCACCTGTCTCAAAGATCATAAAGTGTTTAGTCTAACTCCTTACAGTACTTTCATGTTGAGTGAATTTCCATAATGTCATTGTTTCCAAGCTGGTATATGATTACATTATTCAAATAACGCACTATATCTTAAACTTGTGAATAAATCTGCATTTTAGGTTTTAAGTAGTAGTTGAAAAGTAATAAAAATTGACAATGTAAAGTAAAGGAATTTCTTCCCTCCAAAGTGCTAATAGCTCCTTGTTACTTCACTTAATAGCTATATAGCATCCACCACATCAGCAATCAGATTTCCATTTAGAATCAAGGAAAGGGACACCTCTTGACAATTTTCATCAACTGGAATCACTGGGAGTAGATCACAAAATCTTAAAGAAGAAAAATTTAAGATGAATATATGCAAAGGAGTATATGCAAATATATGCAAAAACACAAACTATATGTCTTTTCTTTGCAAACACCTTTTAATCTGCAGGTTGAGTCACTGAGTTTTCTGTATTGTAATCCTGACCTGGTGTACCAGAAACAATCTCAAGACATGTTTTCAAGGAGATGGCTCTGGGACATGGTTCTTTGGAAGTTTTCATGGTTAGCTAAGTTTCTGAATCCCTAATCATCAGGAGTGGCTCTCCTGGCCTTTTTCAACACTGAGTTGCAGTCCAACTATTAAGTCGCAGTAGGGTATGCCTATGCCTATGCCTAGCTGGTGTGTCTCCTCCTGGGCCATGCTGCTTCCTTGACATACTTGTTGCTGCACATTTACAGAATGTAGGAATTGAAAGTAGATTGAAGAAGTAAATATGGCGCTACCTTGAATTTCACTTAAGTGCCACAGTTTGAGTCTAAATGTATATTTTGTTGCATCTCTGAAATAATTTTATTAGCAATTTAAGAAAGTTTAGAGTTCTAAATACACTTACCACCCCCCTGAGTCAGAAACTAATCAGAGAAATCCTACTGAGTCTGAAAGTTGATTTTCATATCTACTTCGCACTTTATTGTGCTTAACTCTGCTATTTTATTTTGATGAATAGCTGAAAAGGCAATGTTTGAGAGGTTTTAAATTAAGGAAAGTCAACAATAATATTTCTGACCTACATTTAAATGATTAATCCACAGCTTTCTTTAAAAATACTGAAAAAGCAGCCTTAATTAACCATATGGAAAAGAAATAATACAAGGTCATAAATATACATGCAATTTCATAAATACAAGGTCAGATCAGTCTAGTAAACCCTTCATACAGAGTATAGTGTAAGCCAGGAGGTTTACCTTCCAGTCTCTCCACACTACCATTTTTGGTGTCTGTCCAAGCCTCTTGCCCTAGTCTCTTATGAGTTCTGCTTTCTAATCACCTCTCAGGCTCCCTGATATATCAGTAATTTTTTAGTGAGCAACTTTTCTGGTTGTGACTTATGTTTGACATTATGCCAATCACTCAACAAATATTTGTTGAGTGCCAACTATATGCCTTTAAACATCACTCTGGTGCTGGAGATATATGACAATGACCCAAACAGATACCATTCAAGCTGACCTAAAGAGAACGTAATAGTCAAGAATTATATATGTTGGCACACATTTTAATTCTTCTAAAAATATATAGTTTCAAATCAAACTGAGTTTTAAATCTTGGCTTTATAGTGAGGGTATCACATACAATGAAGTTACACATGGTAAAATGTCAAAGTTTTGCAATCTGATTAAGAAGATTGCACTAAGGAAAAAATTTCCATATATATTAAAAGAGCCCAGAGTGAAATCTTACACTCATTTAATGGCTTTCAAGAGTAAGAAACCAAATTTTTCCTTTTCAAAGTCTTTAAAACCTGAGTTTAAATGTTTTCTAATAAATAAGTCTGTATCTGTTACAAAGAGTTGCTGAATCCATGAATTCTTTCCCAAGCTAGTCCTTGAATAGACTTGCTGACATGTAAAGAAATGAAGCAAAGTCGTTGATGATTTAATGCAATACATATATTGTGTATCTATTTCCCAAGGTCTTAAATAGATTTACCAAGATCAAGAGATCTCTTTCCTTTAAGTACTTACAACAGCATAGAGTAAGAAGCACCAATTATATAGTTTACCAATTCCTTTTTTTCTAAACCTCTTAATTCCTTCCCATTCATTTTATCAGTTTCTAAACATCTGGTCTTTGGAAATTGGTCTCTTGCCAGGTTCACTCTGAATTCAGTAGAGATGATTGAAAAGAAAGCTTACACAGAAAAGCCTGGCCTACAAAGGTGTATCATAAAGCACCAGGTGCTAAAAATTGTGGGATACAGGTTAAAAATAAATAAAAGGCTAGAATGGGATCTTTGGAACAAAGATCCTTGAAGCAGAGCCAATCCTGGAAGTTTAATAAAAGATAGAACCATTTAAAATAAAATAATGAACAAATAAGTAATGGTTAATAAGCATAGATTAATTATGGATGGGGTAATTTACTTGTGATCATATATAACTAGGAATTCCAGACAGACTAAAGAATTTAATTTAAAAAGAAAAACACTTCAAAAAAATGGATGAGATCATGGTAATTGAAGCAAAAGAATAAATTATTAATCGTAAAGTGAATTGCTGAATAAGAAAACTTTATTCAGCAAAAGTACAAAAATAACACAATGAATAGTTAATCCTGATGAATATGATGAATATTACAATTACAAATAAACATAGTTGTATAAAAAGCAACATATTTTATTCTACAAAAGGTGGAGATATATAAACAGGGACTCCTTTGACATACTTCACAGTTACCTTCTAAGTCCTGACTGATATCTTCTCTGTGAGGCCTTTTCTCCATGTGAGATAACAGTAAGCTGTGCTCATCTTGCTCCCAGAGCCTTGTGCATTTGCTGACAGTTTCTATTCCATTCCCTTGTAAGTGATCCTTCATGTCCCTACCTCTTTTGCAAACTCATCAGTTCATATTCTTTTTATCAGCAACATCTTGCTCCACATAATGGGCACTAGAGAAACATGTGAAGCAAAATGAAAATTCATACAAAAATAGTTACATGGAAATCCTTGATTAAGGATCATGATTCCTCAATGCTGGATTTTCCCAAGTACCATGTAGGAAGGATGGGAAGGGGCCAAACCATGTAGGAAGGATGGGAAGGGGCCAAACTATAAAAAGCCTTATAAACAATCATATCTAGAGAGGACAGTCTAGAAGAAAAGTGAAGAGATAGGAAATAAAATCCTAGCTATAAATTACATTAGTTAGGAATGTGATTATTTTGTGGAGAACACAAGTTCAAACATGATGAAAGTTTATTCCTGTGTACATAATATTCAAAATGACTATCCCTGATTGAGGGCATGAGGGAAAGCACTCCAAGTTTGATTTCTAGACACCCAAGCTCCTTCCATCTCTGCTTCTATCGTCTTTACCCTATGACCTCCAAGATTCTGCAGGAAGCCCATTAAAAGAAGAAAACATGATTGTAGAAACAATCTTCATCTTCATGCTCTAATGGTGGCATATATTGCTTTAGCAGGCGATCTGTTACTAAGAACTCATCACATGCCCCCCCTCCATGCAGGAGAAGTTGACAATCTAGCAAATGTGATCCTTCACTGCAAATACTTCCCAGTAGCTATGCTATAGAAGAAGGAGTTGTTTACTTATGATGGAGCACCATCATCTCTACTTCATAAAGATCTCCTCTACTTCCTTTTAAATTCTTCCTAAGTGAATAAAATGAATGAGTGCATGCCTGCGTGCACACACACACATGCACACATACAACTTAGGGATCTTTGAAAAATACACGGTCAGGGCTACTAGGAAGCACACAATTGGAGGTATGATTTGCCCCCAAATTAGAAAATGGAGTAGTTACACTTGACTCTCCCACTCAATTACATTCCACTGCACAGCAACCCCAGACTCCAAAATACTTGCTGCACAGCTATGAGCCAGACTATGACAGACAATGGCAAATCTGTGGATAAGTGAGGGACGGCTTTAATCACCTCATGGGGATTCTCAGTCTAGGGGAGAGAAAGACACAAAAGCAGATGATTATTACATCACGGATAAACATATGACAGAATAGGCAGATCTGAATGTTGAAAGGACTCATCTTCCTTGTTTTAAGCATCTCTCTAGCATTCTGTTGGGATGGCATTCTTTCCTCCTGAAATTCTTCTGGCAAAACAGAAAAGCCTATGTGCATTTAAGGAATTTTCTGATCTCCACACTTAAGGAAATGTGGGTAGGGAAGGTTTAGACAAACTTTGAACCTTCCTAACATGCGCATTATATGTCTTGCTCCATCCTGTCTTTCCCTCATGTGCAGCTATCATTATGGCCGCCTATGTCACAGTTCAGGTTCCCCTCAATGGTTTGAAGATGACTCTACCTGTATTATTTAAATATTTTATTTTATTTTTCGCTCTATGTTCCCTGGGGTAGTCCCAAATCCGCAGACTCAAGTGACCCCTAGCCTTACCCTCCCAGGTAGCGGGGATTACAGTTGCCTGCCACCACATCCAGCTTTTTTTTTTTTTTTTTTTTTTTTTTTGAGACTAGATCTTGCTATGTTGCCCGGGATAGTCTCAAACTGATGAACTCAAGTGAGTCCTAGCCTCAGCCTCCCAAGGCTGGGATTATAGGTGTGCCACCACACCCAGTTATTTAAATATCTTAAAGGGTTAATTGATTTAGGATGAGGGTTGAATGTAGGCAATATAAAATCTCATTTGGAGTCATTTTAGCTATAAGACTGTTTTTTAAAATTCTTACTTGTAATATTTGCTGTTATTTAAACTAAACATTTACAAATCAAATATCCTTAGTGCTGAATATTGATTTACAGAGTTTTACTTTGTGTTGTTCCAGAATAAAGAATTTTATAATTCTATTGATGAGCAAGAAAAATGTTTAAACAAAAAGATCACACACACAGAAATGGGGTTGGTTAGGTGCCAATGAATTCATATTATGCTCTTTTCTTGGTGAAAGTTGCACACCTTACTCTTTGGAAGCTTACATGTCTTTTTCCAGAAATAATAAATATTTTGAGTAAATAACAGAATGCTTTTGGTTACCAGCTGTGACCTCCAGAAAAATTAAAAAGGTAGGAAATCATGAGAGGGAAGTATAATGGAAAAATATTAGTATGTAAGTGTTCTAAAAAGTTTTTATGTTGTTTATATATCTCTAAAATGTAGGGTTATCAAATAAAAATATGGGATGTCCTTTTAACTTTAATGTTAGATTAAGGCTATATAATAAGACTCTCTCCATATATATATATATATATATATATATATATATATAACATAACTACATCCCAAATATGGCATGGGAATATTTAAGCTAAACATTTATTCACTATCTGAAATACAGGTATAATTGAACAGTGTTTAGTTTTATTTGCAGCATCCTTCAACCCTATTAAAAGCTTTAATTAGGATCCTTCAAATGTTATTATACATGTTTATTGTTACCTAAAAGTCTCAGGAAAGATAGATTCGGTCAGAAACAGTATTAAATAGGTAAGGAAGGTTTAGTTTTTGGTGTCAGATTAAGAAGAGCTATAGTTACTTGTGGCATGAGTCTCTGAGGTCAGAGAACTGGAAACTTTTGTCAGAATAATTAATTAAGACTGTTACAGCCCACTGAATCTGTTTTAGTTTTACTGTCCTCTTGTGAGTGTCTGGATGTCTCTCTAACCAATGAAATAGTTTTCAGTTCTAGAAACTGGGATCAGTGAAACAAATATTAATGGTTGTTAATCAAGTAGTAAACATTACATTTGCAGAGTGTTAGTCTTTGAATCCCTTAAGAATCTGTAAAAATATCTAATTTACAAACTAACTCTGAGAGACCTCATATACATGAAACTCTGATTTCAGAAAAACTGTCTGAATTTCCTCTATAAATGCAGAAATAGCATGAAACAAAGATTGCTCTTTATTTTAGCTGTGAAATGTGCACTTTATGGATGAGTTGATTATTATTCAAGATGGTACTGAATAATACTGATGTATAGGGGCTGCTAATGAGAAGTCATAAATCAAAGTCCTTAATTTTAAGCTCAAGTTACCACATGCAGTTCTCTTGAAACATCACATGGATGGATATGCATGTTTGCATATATACAATTATACTCTATGTCTATATCAAAGTTAACTAATTCCTGATTCTTAGCTAAAATATTCAGCATCTACATCATCTTTCCTTCCTTATGTGGTATCTTTGCTCTTCTTAAGTTCCACTTAAAACAGCTCCTTGCAAAGGTCATAGGAAAGGGTGGAAGCCTGGAGAATGCCACAAAGTGATGCTGGCTCCATGCTCATTCCTTGACATGGTTACGAGGATGACATTTACCTAGAATGAGAAGCTGATCTTGGCCTGTTTATTATGCTAACCTCAGTAAAGAACAAAAAGAACCTCCTACTAATATTAATCATAAATTCTTTAGAAATTAGAGATCAGTTTGGGATATAAAACTCCTTCTAAAGTGCAAATGTGGCCAGCTAATTGAGCATATCATTTACCAATTTACACTTTCTGTGAATCGTTTTAATCTGTTTAGCTCTGATTATTATTTTTTAATCATCTAATAGATGCTTAGATAAGGAAAAAGTCTGTAGATGGGGGAGTTTTATGGGGTAAAGTTGCTTATAGGCAACCTTCTATTAATCAATTGTTTATTGATTGCCTGCTAAGTATTAGGTTTTTGAAGGACACTTGGGGTATACAGGGGTACATTTAATTTACAGTTAAACACCAAGAATAGTAAGCATAGTAGAGGAAATTAGTAGGTAAGCATGGAAATACAACATAAAAAAATAAAATAAGCACTTAAGAGATATATGAGAGACAGTATAGTAGGATTTAGTGAAGCAATGATCCTGATACACTATCAGGAGTAGGAGAAGATAACTAACATTTATTAAAAATTTGCCTCATGGCTGACCTAACCAGTATCCACACTATTGAAGAGAGGATGTCTATGAGGTGAGTTTTAGCAGAAGAGGAGGACTCCAGAGGTCTTAAGGAAAGGAGCCCCTCTATCTGATGCAAAAGTAAAGGCAACAAGAGCACTGCACATTTGAGAAATAGCGGCTGGTCTGCTGTGGCAGCAGGTGGCAAATCACTGGCTATATGGAAAGGATGGGGGAAAGACAAGGTCTGAGAGATTAGACAAAAAGGCATCCTAGAGATAAAACTTGATTCTGCAATAGTGAATTGTGTCTGTGTATGTGCATCAATAAAAAATAAAATTAATAATAAAAAATATATAGTCAAGTAAGGCTGAAAAAGCTTAAGTATTTCCAAGGGCATATAATATTTTGATTTGGTGGACTAAGCCAACTTTTAGGTAAGGGATTTCAACTAAAGGCAGGCAAAACCACTGGACTTACCTCCCCAGCCTTAGAATGCTCAGTGATACCTTACCCTTCTCAAAATGGAGCTTTAACTAATAATTGTGTTCCCTTCCTTCTGCCTTTCTTATCCACCCCTCCCCCACCCCCATATCTGTATCTCTCTTGGCTTTAAATTAATGGGATTTTTAAACAGTCAAATTTTCCTCCCAGCTTAAGGAAAAGTTCCCTAAAATAAGCTGTTCTATCCAGTGACATAAATGAATTCATCTTTGGTACTTTTCAATACATACTATCAGGTCATAGGATATAAGATTCTGTGCTCTAACAATTCAGAGAGGATTCATTTCCAGAATATAAATCAAGGAAGCAAAGATTTACATAAATTACCATATTAATATACATATATTTAAAGTTCACAGTTTATCAAAAACAGAAAGATAAGATAAGGAAATAATTTCAATTGTATTAAAGCATTCATGCTTTCACATTGCTTAAATATTTGATATGCAATTAAGAAGTGCTAGCTTGGGGGTGGGGGGAGTATACCTCTAATTTTTAATATTTTAACTCTTTAAATACCAGGCAACAAGTCTATCAAGAAAAAAGTTATGTTTTGTGATAAATCCATTGGGACTCGGAGAAGACATGAGGTTGAGGGAAAGGGTTTGATCAGAGATGGGGGTCTGATCATGACCAGCAACATGACCTTGATGTAGCGATCTTACACTTCTTTCATGTTAGTGGTAGTGAAACAATTTGCACAACAGAATTTGGGGACCAGCATGGGCAAAAGTGGGAAAGAATGCCAAGGAGAAGTGAGGTGCACAAAAGAATACTGGCAGGACCCAGGGAGATGGGCAGGTGTTGCAGCAGGTGGTAGGTGCTACTTTTGTCAGGGCTCCTGGCTGGGGTGTTTCAAGCAGTTTCTACAAAGTGATCTTCCACAGGGGAGATAGAAAACAATATTAGAATTTCTAGATTTATTAACTTGTGCATCTAGATTTCTGTGTGTATCTTATAATGTGAATTATAGATTCACACTGTGGTATGTACCTATTATTCACAAATAAAGAAATAATATTATGTAGCAAAAACTTTTGCTGGCCTTTGTTTCCAGGTTCTAAGAGGTTACCATCAAGTCCTTTGTATCTCCTAAGTGAGGGCTAAATATTTTTTATTCATCATGAGTCTTTTATAACTGATATTTTATACTATTAAGATGAGTCAGAACAAGGTGGGGTGGTGATACCAGAAAGACCAACTATCTGATGTCATGTGACATCAGACTGTCCTTTAGAAAAAGGAGTGGGCTATAAATTGAATGTATTCATGCCCAGGTAATGTGACCTCAATAAAATTTTGGATACCAGAACTTGGGAGGAACTTCTCTGGTTGGCAATACTCTCCATAGCATACACCACAGTGCCAGGAAGGTAATGTGTCCCCAAGAACAACAGAAGTTGGCAACTATCTCAGGTCCTACCCTATGCATCTCTCTCTTTGGCTGGCTCTGATTCGTATCCTTTTGCTATGATAAAACTGTAATTTTAATGAAAGCATGTTTCTGATTTCTGTGAGTCATTCTTGAGAATGGTCAAACCTAAGAGAAGTCATGGGAAACTGAATTTACAGCCAGTTGGTCAGAAGTGAGGGTGACCTTGAGGACCCCCAGACTATACAGAGTGAGGCCAATCTTGGAAAGGTCTACACCCCTAAACCTTTAGACATATATGGGATGACACTAACAACATTTTCATCATATGAATATTTGCTAGAAATGTTTAGAGACTGAAAAACCTCCTGGGCATTGTGATATTGCTTTTCTCTATTGCCGTCCACTAATTGTTTTTGATATTCTTGGTTAAGGATAATTACTTAAAAAAAAAACTTAAAATCATTTGATATTTGTAACTCAAAATTTATAATATCTACTTCACTTCAAAAGAGAACTGTTCTTCTAACAGGCATTCCTGATTACAGAACATGAAAAGGGAAGCATAGAGGTTGACAACTGATTGAACCACTTGTAAATTTTTGACTTAAACTGTGAGTCTTGCTCTTGTTTTCAAAGTTCCTGGCATACAAAAGGGACAGGAATGTGATAGAATTGATTCTGCCTAAATTTAATGGAACCAGCCATCATACAGTACTTCATTTTCAGAAATGAAATACAATCATTTCATGAGTAATGTTGTGCTAGTTTTCTTTTTCTTTTTTCTTTTCTTTTCTTTTTTTTTTTTTTTGAGACTAGGTCTCACTATTTTTGGCCATGGTACTGCAGGCTCATGTTGCCCAGGGTACCAAGCAATCCCCAGCCTCAGTTTCCTAGGTAGCTGGGATTACAGGCACACGCCACCACACCCAGCTATTTTTTGGGACTAGGTCTCACTATGTTGCCCCAAGCAGGACTTGAACGGTGATCCTTAGCTAGCCCCAGCCGCTTCATAGGCTGAAGCTTACAGGCACGAGCCACCATGCCCGGTTTGTTGTGCTAATTTTCTATTTTTCTCAGTGGTTACTTTTATTTCCCTTATCATCCTTCCTTCCCTTTTTCCCTCCCTTCCTCCATCTCTTTATCCCTCTCTTTTCCCTTCTCTCTACCCCTCTCTCATTTACTTATCCTCATTTCCTCCCTTCCCTTCTTTTTCTTTCTTTCCCTCCCCTTCTTGCTTTTAAGAAGTGGGTATGTAGCACCGGTTGGTTTACAACTTATAATTAGGATAACTATCTAACTGAACTGAACTACAAAAATCAATGAACAAGCTCAGTCCAATTGCAAATGGACTGATGGGGATTCAGTGCTCCCTGGCAATAGCAAGGAACCCTTCGTTAGGTAAACAATACAGTAGATTTAGAAATAGGTGGCAATTAGATTGGAGCTGTGTCAGTTTAGACTTAGCTGAATTGATTTTTCTTAATCATATCACAATTCCATGGCTGAGTACTATTTATTTGCTGTTAGACAAACAGAAAATAAGGATCAATAGTCTGGTCATAATAAATACATTCATAGTATTGAGAAAGCACACTTGATGGAAATTATAATCATGAGAATTCTGAAAATACTGGTAGAGGGCTCACATAAACCACAAATATAACTGTTCATTTTGAAACCCAAGTACTCTTGTTCTTGAAACAGAATCTTCAACACCACCACAGATTTGCTTGTAAATAAATACTATGAACAATACTGCCCAGAAACCAAGCTGAATATCTAGGACTGGAAAATGGGCTCTTGTTACAGTTTTCTTCCCTGAGGGGTTATGTGACAGGTATAATTATTGTCCTTCAAGACAAATCTACTCCCCATCCGCTGGATAATTAAGAGAAAATAAGGTATATTAATATAGGTGGAAACCCGGGAAATCCTGTGAGAAAATCCCAGTGTTTTCAATACATATTGTGGCACAAAACTGCACAGAAGGAGCTGCCTAGAAGTCTATTTTCAGTGTGCAAAGGGGGGCAGAACAAACAGCAGTCATATTTATGTAATACTTTGTATCAAGAGCCCAGGCCTTTTATTGAGTCCTTATATTCCCTATATAAACTGTGAGGTTAAAGGTGCAAGCTACCAGAATGAGGTTCCTAGCTGTTACTTTAGTGTCAATATTCATGAAGTAGCAATTACCACCTCCAAAATGCAGTTGAGCTTAGTTAGACAGCAAAACACAGTCATAGCAGATTCTATTTAAGTAGGCATTCTATTCCCTTATCTCCTTCTCTGTACACAGTCAGCACATTAACGGCTAATAATGTGCACTGTGCTTTGCTTAGTCGTACAGTTTTGCTATTTCTAGGGTTATCAGAAATAAGAAAGATTCTCTGTGATTACTACAATGCATTCTGGTCTGGCAGACACCCAATAAAATGAAATGTTTAATTAAGATATTTTTAATTCAAGACTTTATATTTTTAATGTTTTGCATTTTTCATGCTGCTATGCTTTGTTCTATACTTTCATTGTACTAAAACATCACCCAACTACACTCTTCCCTCCATTAAAATGAATTACTATGAATATGCTGTAGAAATTAACCAGATCATCCTAAGGTACCCTGTAAGGTAAGATACATTTTGATTTCTCTTATCAATTCTACTCACATATTCCCTGGTGATATTTGGAGAAATAGGGTCTTACTCTAAAGACAAAAGTTTGTAAAATGGGGATCACCACCTTACAGGATTTGAATATAGAACAGTCATTCATTTTCATAAGCATGGTCTGATTCTATTCCAACCCTTATCAGGGTGGTAGTAAAACTGCCATATGTTTGCAGTTTAGTCCCACTACTGGTCTCCTCCAAGCAACGACAGAACTGACTGTAGTTGATAGAGTCCTTGAGCAAGATTAGGAAGCTGTGAGCAAAGGTTTAGCCCCTTTGTTATTATTAGGCTAAAATTATTTTACATTTAACTAGAGGTCATGTTAATTTGAGATCATTATATTTCCAGAGGGAAAAAATAGACAGTTGCAGAGGAAGAGGCTACTTGAAGGTGAACTCTCATTCCACTTAGAGCACAATTTGAAGTGGCACCTTTAACGTCATAGAAATGAATTATTTAAAACTGGTGGGAAGAGGGTGTTAGACTTTTATCCTTAGTCTGATGGTTTTTAAAAATGATCAATCTGCTCACCAGATTTCCTGACTTAAAAAAATCTTATATTTATAGCTCTTTGTTGTGTCATAAGAAGCAGAATGTAAATAAATAATGTGGGGGAGAGAAACCAATGACTTTCTCCTGCAGGAAAGTCAGTTGCCTGTGGTCATGCCACACTCAGAAGACAAATACATTGAAAGTCAGGAGTGGGAAGATTTTAAGTCAATTAAAATGCACTCTAGCATGTGCAGACAACTTAAGTCACAGTGCTATACACTCAGGGACCACCTGGGCACTGATCTGAAGTCCATATTTCAGGTATCATGTTCCAGAGGTTGCCTGGTAACTCTTTGAGCATCTGAGAAACTTTTCTGAAAGAGTAAAGTTTTCAGCAGTACTTTCTTGTTTCTAGAAAGACTGAAATCTCTTTGGTAGCTGTCTCTCTAATAATACATTTCTTAAATCAAAACACACTGGGGAATTCAATGCACAGAATACACATTCCCTTCTACAGGGTGACTTCAATTCAAATTTTATTTCAATGCAATTCAAATTTCAGTTCAGTTCAAAATCTGATGGCTACTGTTGACAACACCTTGTAGATAAAAGCAAATGAGGGTCAGGCAAGTTTGTCTCGGTAACGAGCATGATTACGCAGATTATTACCACATGGACAAATAAAGAATATGAAGCCTTTGGCAGTATCCAATGTGATTATTCCTAGCTACCTTACCTTTCCATGTATTTTTACAAAACACAATGAGTGCATGTAACCCTCACTAGAAGTGCATATTCCATGCAGGTTTCACTCATTCACTCCATAAATATTTCTTGAGCATAGTGCCAGCACGTGGGGAAGTACTGGCATGTAAAGGTGAAAAAGACTACCATAGTTATTTTCTTCAAGGAACTGAGGATTCAGTAGGAAAATTGACAAATAAACCATTACAATATATTGTAGAATAAACCATGCTGGTGCTTTGTTAGTCTATTACTAACAGGCAGCTAATCAAACCTGGTGTTAGAGAAAACTTGGACCAAGGAGAAATAGCCTTGAGAGGTGCAGGGATTGGAGGAACATGGCTACTTGTAGAAGGCAGAGAATATACAAAAGCCAGAGAAAGAGAGACTCAGATGTGTGAGAAGGTCAAAGCATCAAACATTCAGAAACTGGAAAGACTAGTAAGCATAGTAAATAATACAAGTAACTCATTTGCACAATACTGGATGCAGTAAAAGTATCTGAGGTCCTCTTGAGAAAGTATCACCTCAAACTGCTTTCTATCAAAAGCATAAGGAAGAAAGAATGCTGTTTAGAGAAGATAGTGAGGTAGCATGCATGGTACATGCATTCCCTTGAATGGTTATGGTGCAATTCTTGGATCACTTGAGACCGTAAGAAGTCTTTGCACCTACAATATATTTGCCATCCCCTTATAGGGCTCTTCACTGAACAAGCGCTAAGGTTGTTTTCAAAGTCTTGAAGTCATTATAAGTTGTCAGGTCTTTAGATAGCTAGCTAGCTAGCTAGATGATAGCTATCTATCTATCTAGCTAGCTAGATGATAGACGATAGATAATAGATAACATCGATATCTATCTGTAGACATATAGCTATAGATATAAAGATAGAGAATATTGATATATATTTACTTATCTATCTATAGATAGATACAGATATAAAGCTATAGAATATTGATATCTATCTCTATCTATCATCTGTCTAAATCTGTCTACTTACCTATCTATTTATGTTTACTTTTTGTCAGTCCTGGTGTTCAATTTGGGTTCCAGGTGAGTCAAAATTATATTTCATTTAAAACACAGTAACTACTTTATTCTTTGAATTTCCACAAGCTTTTGAAGTCTCTATCCGATACCTTTTGAGCATCCCTTCCGTTGCTCCTGGACTCACCTATCTCAAGGCTCTAGACCACATGTTCCTTCCATTCCTTCAACCAACCACTTTTGCCAGATTTCTCTACTTTCAGTTATCACTGTGACACAAGTACAACCCAAAATGTCTAAGCTCAGATCAGTGCCAAGGACCTTGCCTCCCAAACTGAAACTTCCCTGATGCCATGTATGTGTAATCCATGTCTGTGTAACTCAGAAATGTGGAGGAGTTAAAGGCCCAGAGGTGAACATCTGAACAATAGAAGACAAAAGCTGATGGGTAAATTCACTACCCTTCTACCAGATAGTCTCACTGAATGACTCACTAGAGAAGTTCTGGTGAGATTAAAGGTCACTCAGACTCAATGTCAAGTGATGATGAATGCACAAGATGTCACCTAGTACTTTTTTTCTTCTTCCTGTTACACTCTCTTCTCATTCATGCTTCCCTGAGACTGTATGTATCTGTCAATAAAGTATTAGCATATAAGCTTTGCTCATTTTATTTCTAGGGAATAAACACTAGAAGAAATTCTCTCTTGATTCTTGGGAATAACTATCTGTGACTATTTTCTAACCATATCGTTTGCATTTTTATTTTTTTGGTAAATAGGTAAATTGGTTTACACTGCAGATATCTATCTATCTATCTATCTATCTATCTATCTATCTATCTATCTATCTATCTATCTATCTATCTATCTATCTATCTATCTATCTATCTATCTATCTATCTATCTATCTATCTATCTATCTATCTAATTTTCCTACATTGTTTCTGAAAATTTGCAGATTCTAAATTTTTAAACAAACTCATCATGAGTTTCTTCTGTATTCATTTTATAGAACTGAGGAATTTTGTTAAATTAAGGGGGATGTGTTTATATTATTTGAAATTCTCAAATAAAATTCAGTTGGTAATGTGTTCTCAAAAAAAGGGACCATTTTCATTTCCAGAAATGATTTGTTATCTTGCTACTTTTCCATTCAATCTCTAGACTTAAGAGATTTAGGTTAGATTTTTTTTTAAAGACAATTGACAACCTAAATATTTCTATACTAAAGATAATTCAAAGATTTTACTGAGATCATGACCACTGAACATTTTCTTACTGTACCACTGAATTTGATTTTGAAATTTGAAATTTCAGTTGCAAATCAGTTCCAATTGAGTTTTCCTTTTGCTATATCTTTTTGCTAATTCTTTTCCTTTTTGCTACATGTTTTCCTGTATTTTTTCAATCCTCAGGTCAGGTTTCAAAAGTAGATGAGGTCTAATGGTAATCTGGACAGTAGGAATAGGACCAAAGGAGAATAATAGGCTTGAAAGGCATTCAGAAAACAATCGCACTGTGGTCAATAGGATGAGATGATAAAAGAGGGAGAGATTAAAGACAGTGCTCAAATTTTTATATCCTATAACTGAGAGAATGACATTTGCAGTAAATATAACATCTCACAGATTGACTCTCAAAGAGTAAGTGCTCAACAAATGTTTGTTGAACAAATTTAAAAAAAAAGTATATAGTGACCATAAAATTTTGATATAAAAATGAATAAGGGCTGGTTCATGGATTATTTTGTTGATTTTTGATAGTTCTCCATGAATAGAGGAGGGAAAGTAGGAGGTTTGTTTTAAATAAAGACATATAAGCAGAGAATGACAACAAATCAAAAAATACAATACAAAAAGTCTGACAAGTTTAGGTTGAGTTCCAGAAGCAGTGAATGATTGAATTTGTTTCTTGAATAGGGAAAATGAGACAGGGAAGATGAAAATATAGACTGGCTCTAAGATGTGATATATAGACTGAGAAAATTTTAATTAATAAGGAAGCAATGGTAAGACATGGCTTTTGGCAGGAGTTTTCCATGATCTTTAGGGTACTAGTTTTTTTTTTTTTTTTTTTTTTTGGATGATCCTTATAGCAGCAGTGGAATAGGATGAATTGGGATAGGAAGAAATGTAAAGAGTAAAGATTAGTTGGGAAGCTGCTATGAGGGTAGAAGTCAGTGATAAAAATAAGTGAGCATTGATGGTCACAGAAGCAAAGGAAAGGAAGGATTCAAAGAATAGTGAAAAAAGAAATTACTACATAAATTCAGGCCCTAGGTTGAAATGACTGGAAGTAAAGCTAACTCAGGGTGGACCCTGAGTGACAGACTGTTGTGGTCTCTAAAGCATAGAAATAATGATATCAGGAAGCAAAGCAGTTTCTAAGTGAAGATCATTGATTTTGTCAACATCAGGATATCCAGGTGGAGATATATTTTGGGCACCTGGAAATGCAACACTGCAGTTTAGAAAGCAGTCTGTGACCAGAAATCTAAAGTTGGGAGCCATCTGGTGTATATGATAAATAATGTGTGTGATTTGATGACTAAGGAAATTGTGAAGTCTCCCCCAAATTCCCTTGGGAGTACACCCACCCTGGTCTGAGTAAAGTGAGGGTGTGAAATCTAGGAAGAAGATAGAGGATTCGTTTGGAAAATGTTGCTTTCAGAAGACAGGAGGCAGAAGGTTCAAAAGGAAGGAGTGGGTAAACAGAATCCTAGAGAGAACTGGAGGCGAAGGACTTGAATATGGCAAACCTGTCTGTCAACAGTGAGAAGCACAGAGCATGAAAGGGGGAGGGGGGGAAATCGAAGGAGGGAGGGGCACAAAAGATTAAGATGATGGTTCACTGGTGATAAGGTAGTAAGGAGAACCACAGGGTAGATACCAGTGTAAAAAAATAAAAAGAATTATACCCACAAAATATTGCATATTATCCATTATGTATTTATGAAAATCATGTTTTTGGTTATATGTAGCGAGAATAAAGTAAAAGAGAGAGAGAGAGAGAGAGGGAGGAAGGGAGAGAGAGAGAGAAAGCCACAGTGGGTTGAGGTTTTGACAGGCATTCTCTGAAAAAAGTTGTGAGGCTGGCCTGAGGAAGCTGAACTTTCCCATACCATTTCTGATGTGACAGTCCTGTACAACTAGCAAGTGCTGTGGCAAATATAGCATTGTTGTATATATATACATACATACATATATATATATATATACATATATATATATACATATATATATATACATACATATATATATATACATATATATATATATACACACACACACACACATATATGCTTTCCCATCACCCGTGCACCATCTTAGTCTTTTGTGCCCTACCTCATTCCTGTTCGCTCCCTTCTCCCCCTCTCTTGTTCTATGCTTCAGTTCTGTTGGCAGTTTTCAATTTTTCTTAAGCATTTGTTTATTTTCCCTACATCCCTCAAATAAGTGAGATCATCCAGTATTTCTTTTTCTTTCTGATTTATTTCTGCTAAGATGATTCCCTCTACCTCCATCCATGTTACTGCAAATGACATAGTTTGTCTTTTTTTGATTGATGCAGAATATTCCATTGTGTAAATATAGCACATTTTTTTCAGCCATTCATCCATTTTGGGGAATCTGAGTTGTTTCTATATCTTGGCTATTGTAAATAGTGCTGCAGTAAACATGTGAGTACAAGGGTTCTTATGAATGTTTTTGTATTCTTTGGGTAGATTTCTAGTAGTGGGGTTGCTGGGTCAAATGGTAATTCTACTTTCAGTTGACTTCCAGGTAGTTCAGCAGTCACAGGGAGGGAAGTAGGGGTGAAGCAAGAAGAATTCGAAGGAAGGGCATTTGGCACCTGAACTCTGGAAGCTGATTCACAGGCACTTCCTGCCAAGGAGCGCTGAGGTCTCCACATTCCCCAAGATAAAATATTCACAGTTAAAAGGATCATTTTGGGGCTTTTGGGTTGTTTCCATATCTTGGCAATTGTAAATAGTGCTGCAGTAAACATGCAAAACTGATAAATGGCTGAAAAAGATGTGGTATATTTACACAATGGAATATTATGCATCAATCAAAGAAGACAAACTTATATCATTGGCAGCAACATGAATGGAGCTAGAGGGAATCATGTTAGTGGAAATAAGTTGGTAAGAAAAAGAGAAATACAGGATGATCTCACTTATATGAGGGGTATAGGGAAAATAAACAAACAAAAGGACAAGAAAAATTAAAAAATGCCAACAGAACTGAAGCATAGAGCAAGGGGGGGTGAAAAATAGGGGAAGAGGAGGGCACAAAAGATTAAGATGCTTCATGGGTGACAAGGTGATGGGAGATCCTCGGGGTAGACAATGATGTAATTTCTATATATATGTATATATAGATACAGATATATAGTTGCAATCAGTAAAACCATAAAGGATCATTTTGCTTAGCAATAGGTGTGCCCTAGCAATGTGTGGCACCTAATTAGACATCCCCATACAGTGAATTTGAAAAAGCATTTTGTCACTAATTTGAAATGCTACTGTTATCTTAAGCTAAATCCATGTAGAGTTTTGTGTCTGTACCTGGACTCAATTTCTACCAAACCTGCTGACATTTCATTGTGATTGCTTTGAGTTTATGAATTTGAGAAGAATGAGCATTTTTATAATATTCAGTCTACTAAAAAGAGCAGTAATTAATTCTTTTTATGTCCCTCAGTGGAAGATAATTTTTTTTTTCATAGAGGTTCTAAATTTATGTTTTTCAATTTATTTATTTCCCTTTCCTCTGTCATCGGTGGTGTTATTTCTTGTATTGTGTGTAAGAAAGATATAGGTAAGTTTTCCCCAAGTGAACTATTACAATTTAAAAGAATCTAAAGGACATTGCTGTTTTAGATATCAACTGACCTTCACTGAGCTGATACACATATGAAAAATCACTTTGGATAATACTGTCATGTCAAATAAGGGGAAAATGAACTATGTTTCACATGCCTATTGATTGTGCTTCTTTATGCAGTGCAAGCTGTGACTGTCTTTGGAATTGACATGTGGTATCTGTTTATCCTAGTCTTACCAGTGGGAGATCAATTTTCTTCCTAACAGCACATGAAGTTCTAGCTACATTCTAGCTTTTTCCACACAAAAATCAGTCCTCATAATCCTGGTACAGAAATTCATTACCGTGACCGCCAGCTTGTCAAGGTCTCTCCCTAGGAGCTGGTCGGGTGGGTTGAAAAAGCAGCAGCTGTGGCTGTGGAACCCCTCCCTACCACCCCTTAAAAAAAATCAGTCATTGTGGGCACTATCATGAGTAAGAAAGGGTTTTTGGTTTCATCTTTTCCTTCACCCCAGCCTTTAAAACTTTTCAATTTTTTTTTTTTAAAGCCTCAATAATGTTTAACAAACCTTCTAGACAACGGGTTAGCAAATGTTCACTCAGCAAGGTCAGCTAGATAATGTCTTAGGCTTGGGAGCAAGATGATCTCTGCTGCAATACTTAACTGGGCCACTGCAGGGTGAAAGCAGCTGCAGACAATAAGCAAATGAGCATGGTTGTGTTTAAATAAAACTTTATCGACAAAACAAATGTGAGACTAAATTTGATCCACAGGCCAGATGTGGCCCATCCTTAAGCCTTCTAGCCTTCTATTTTAGAGCAGTAAACTTCTGAACCATTCATTATTTATAATAAAAAAATAAAGGCAATGCTCTCATCTCCGTGGAACGAAGGATGACAAAAATGCAAAGCTCTGGAATGAACAAAATGTTGAAAAAAGACACCAACCCCCCAAAATGGTTTCTTGTGAATTCTTAAATAATAGCTTAGCATATTGCTAATATCTGTTTCTTGAAGCAGAAGTGAGATTACACTATTCAGTTAACATAAACGTTACAATTGGACATGGTTGTTGCTTTGAGGAAGAAGAGAAAGTTTTATGAAAAAAAAATCACCATAATTGGCAATGGAAGAGTTGCTTGTACTTACCAGTCCTGCACTGCATTGAAGGATTCTTCATTTGTGATGTCATACATTAGAATAAAGCCCATGGCCCCACGATAATAAGCTGTGGTGATAGTCCTGTATCTCTCCTGGCCTGCAGTGTCCTAAAGAGGAACAAGAATAATTTCTCAAATAGAAGGCAATGCATCTTGGGAACTGATTAATGATTCTAAAAGTGACCATAACAGATAATTTAAATTGTATTTGCAATGTCATTTCTATATTTTTATCAGTCGTATTTTTCCTAATGATTTTCATACAGTAACTAATATTCTGAAATTTTCTTTTCTGAGTAAAGACCTAGCTCAAAGCATCTTCTACACATATTGAGTTCTAGTAAATGGAATCTAACTAGAAAAAATAAAATTAAAAGAAATGTTCTACATATCAAAAGCTGTGCCTTTTGATATAGCTTAAAACCAGAAAAAGAACATTAGCCACTATTTTGTATTTGCTGTTCATCTATTAAAGACAAGTCACAATGGGGGGGAAAGAAGTTCATGAAAACATTTCTGCTTTTGAGAACATGCAGTTTAGTCCCAGTTTTATTCAACTGTAGAATAAGAATACCTGTTGTGCATGGATGTTAAGGTCAGACAGATCTGGAGCCCCTGCTCTACTATTAGAGTTGAGGAAATGCAGACAAAGCCACTAATTTATAAGCGCAAGCCCTCTGAAGTCTAAGAACATGCTTGCTAGGATTACACAGCATAATGTGTGCTAAGTGCTTTACACAGAGCCCAACTCACATAACATGAGGCAAATAATAGCTGAGACCAATAGTCAAAAAAGCTGAGGAAATCAGGTATTGATTCCAACAAAGTACAAAATGAAATTTGAAAATAAGCCAAGGTCAAGACTTCTCATGAAGTCAACAATTATATTCTGTTCTTGGAACAGGGATAAGGCTGGCTGGATTTGAAGGCATTTATTGGGTATATTGGGAAAATACATTTTTAAAGTTAAAATGAGAGACATCATGGCATCTACAAGAGCAAAATAAAGCAGAACTGGTAGGGAAGATCTTCCAAAGTAACACTGAGACAAAAAAGAAAAAAAAAAAAAGAAAAGAAAGTAGAACTTTTCACCTTACAAAAGTCTGACCACTCATCAAATATAGGAAAAGTGGTATAAATAAAATGGAAGTGATATGTATTCAAACAATAAACTGGGAAACAGATTTGGATTATACCAGAGAGACCAAAAGTTAATGTTTAAAAAAAAATTAATTAATTAAATAATTTATTTATATAGAAATGTCACATCTTTGTAATCCCCAGGGTTCTGTGTTTAATAGAGTTAAAATCATTAGCTAATGTTATTCTCATTTAAAAAATAATTTTGAGGCACATAAATTGCTAATGAGTTCATTTTTAAAACAGTTGAATCCCAACTTTAATAATATAAATGAAGTACATTACATAATAGATGTTACCATTATTTGAATATTTTTACTGTACTTTACTTTGCTTCATATTTTATAAATATTAAATTAAATGTGTAGATGCTAGAAATACATACAAATATCACAAACTGCACATAATTGGAACAAATATGTAAGTTTGTTAGGAACAAAGAGAAATGATGAGCTTCTTTGGATATCTTTGGATATTCACTGAACTTAATTTAATTCAATTAACTGTATATATAACTGTGAAATAATGAAGAAAGCAAGAGAACCCCATTCCCAAAGACCATGTTTAATAAGCAAGGTAGAATCAGAAATTGTATGTATACTTTAGCTCTTTGGAATGCAGAACCCCTTACAAACAGTCATTCATTTGAAAATGTCTCCACTTTTGACTTGGGGTCATTTTCTAGAACATATTACCTATACATTTATCTTTTTTTTTTTTCTTATTGTGAAGTAACTTTAAGTGGTTTTATTTTGGCATTGGTTGTACAGCTTTCTTACCAGTTGGGAACCCTATTCCTGCTGCCTACACTGTAAAAGAAACAGTTTTCCTCAAATTTCTCAAATTTCTCAGAAAGCAGCCAGTATGCCTGAGGCATTGCTAATGGATCACCCAGACCCTTCCCCCTTCCTTCAAGTGCATCTTCAACACAGACACTGAATAATGTTGTGTTGGAAAACTATGACATTATCTCTTTCTTCTTTGACCTCATTCACTGATGACTTCCCTCTCCATAGATGTTAATATTATTTTGACAGCTAAGAACCTAATTCTAGTTATAAAACACATCAATTTCACACTGTGAATATATTTAATCTTTGATAGATCAGAATTGAGATGTTACAGGCAAACTCAGTGTTAGCTATTATGTATTAAAATAGAGAGAGGGGGACAAAGTAAAACAGCTCACAAGAGAAAAACGAAGGCAGGCAGCACCTAAGTCACAGCAAGAGGCCAGATCTATCTGACTGAACCCAGGAACACAATCTAATTGGGGGCAGTTGTCACCTAAAAGCTCTCAGGGAGATTAAAAAAATTGCATCAATCAGGAAATGTAAAGTGAGAAATACAAAAAGGAAATTTATTTTCCAAATGCAGAGAGAAAAACAAAAAATAAAACTTAACTAGTAGATAGACAACAAAATGCTTCAACACTGGTATGGTACTGAAAGTAATTTCAGGATTACAAACTTATAAGCATTCTCTCCCCCATGATAGCGGGAAGAAAAAGAAGTCAGAAAAACACTTCGTTGCATTTGACATTTACTAATGATGATAGGTTATATTTGAAAGAAAGAACATTTTATAATGTCAAGTGCCACTAATGTAATTAAATGGAAACATCTCAGAAGGTAACTGACTCAGATGTACCTCTTTTCAATTTGCTTAGAAAACGGCTGCAAGTCCTGACTGTGCATTGTTATTCTGGGATATCTGCTGATTTTCTACGAAGGTAGGCTTCTGAGAATTGGAAAATACAACTGCAGAACTCTTACAGAGAAAATATGGAAGAAAAATATCATTTTAAAAAACTTCCTTTTATGAGAGTTAGTTCTCATTTTCCTCTTCTTTTAAAAAATATAAAATCATTTCCACTCTTTTAAATATTTTGATTTCTTAGGCATGTTTGTAGTAGAAATTTTTGGCTTTAATGAGAGGTTTAAATAACAAATACTTGAATATCTGTGGAGGAAAACCATAAAATGAAAAACATTAGCAGCTTGATAAGTAGCAGTTAGGGACTTTTTCAGTTTGAATTTTGGCATTTTTTGTTTTTTGTCTTACAATTTTTTTTCTTTACTGAAACATTTAAAAAAAATGTGTGTACTACCTTCTCAAATTCTTCGAAGTCATGCAGAGATAATAAGCAGTTTTAAGACTGAAGAAATAGCTTTCACGTGCAAGGTTTGGGATATAATTTTTTTGTTTGTTTTGGCATTTACTTTTTTCTTTTAAAAATTTTTATTGATTGCACACGTATGTATATATATACATATATATATACATATATACACATGTGTGTATATATATATAAAACATCATTATCTACCCTGAAATTCTCCTTATCACCCGTGAACAATCTCAGTCTTTTGTGCCCTCCCCCTCCACTGTTTTATTCCTCCTCCACCTCCTTTTTTGATCTGTCTTTCAGTTCTATATTTTTGGCAGTTTCATATTTTTCTTGTCCATTTGTCTATTTTTCCTAAGTCCCTCATATAAGTGAGATCTTCCCATATTTCTTTTTTCTTTCTGACTTATTTCTGATTCCTTCTAGCTCCATCCATGTTGCTGTGAATGACATAAGTTTGTCTTCTTTGATTGATGTATAATATTTCATTGTGTAAAATATACCACATCTCTTTCAGCCATCCATCAGTTTTGGGGCATTTGGGTTGTTTCCATATCTTGGCAATTGTAAATAGTGCTGCAATAAATATGTGCGTACATATGTCCTTATGGATTAAAGTTTTTGTATTCTTTGGGTAGATTCTCAGTAGTGGGATTGCTGGGTCAAAGTTCTACTTTCAATTGTTTAAGGGTCCTCCACACAGCCTTCCATAGTGGCTGGACCAGTTTGTACTCCCACCAGCAGTGTAAGAATGTTCCTTTTTCTCCACATCTGCATCAGCACTTGTTGTTGCCCATTTTTAAAATATGGGTCATTCTTACTAGTGTAAGATGATATCTCAGTGTGGTTTTGATTTGTATTTTCATGATTCCTAGTGAGGTGGAGCATTTTTTCATATGCCTATTGGCCATCTGTATTTTCTCTTTGGAGAAGTGTCTTTTAGTTCCCTGGAAGCAACCAGTGGTTTAAAAAAAAAAACCTAACTCAAATAATTTTTACTGAAAGTATATTTACTGGAATGTCCAGAGAAAAACAGATGGAAGGGGAGACAACCTGTACATGATCAAGTAAGTCATTTTACTAGGGGAAACCAAACCAAAATGCATTGGTATTAATTGCTCAACAAAGGTAATATAATTATGTTAAAACAACTACTGTACAGTAACCCAAGGAGAAAAGCAACAGAAAAGGGAGATGAGATCATTGCAAGCAAAAACGTACTTTAATAGATTTTCAAACAGACACAAGGAAGTAGACTAGAATAAATGTCCACTCAATTTGCATTTTAAGCAAGTAGTGACCTATTAACCTCTGTAACCCTTTCCTTTGTAGGAATTACTTTGAATCATCAAAGGAAGATTAAATGATGTTCAACATAATTTGACATTAACAATGGTTGATCAATTCATTCATTGGTTCACTTATTCAATATATCTTCATTCAACATTTATTCAATAAACATTAAGGAACTGAGATATATGTGTGTATATATGTGAAATTTACATATATTAAATTTACTCTGGCTAGATGTGTTTTGTATATTTTATTAAAAGTGCTTCTGAAAGTGGGCGGCCATGAAGGGCTTTTTACCTTCACTTTAACACATACAGACCTGCTTCTCTCTCCCAAGCAGGCTACAAGCAGTTCCTTTGCAATTACCTTTAACCTTAACTGGATACACCTATCTGCCTGCTTCTCTCTACAAAGCAGGCTATGCACTCTTCATTAGCATTTTCACTGATCACCTTTACCATTGATATGCAAACATCAGCTACCAGCTTCTCTCTCTGCTATCTTTCCCTCTTTCAAACCTAAAAAGAAAAACTTTAAAACACAGTTTAAACTTTCCACTCGTGGGTTCTTACCACCATCCCTAGCCTTCTCAACCAAAACACCAAACCAATGCAAGACTATCAGTGCAGACTAATTTATTTCTAACAAAGTGACTTTCTAATTATCCTAATAACTACAAAAGAAACATGTAAGACTCAGTATACTTCAACATTGTCCAAAACCTTTCTCAGTATTGTCCAAAGTCCTTTCCCAGATTGCCCCAAAACCTTCAGTCTCTCAGTCCTGATCATCTCACCAATGTCCAGTCAGAGTCCACCTCCAGACGCTTGAAGGCATGTTCCTTTGGCTGCTCCCTTGGCTTGCTCCTCCTTGTCTTCCACCCTGTCTTCTCCTTGTCACCTTCAGGTAGCAGGAACTCCATGGTGCCGAACCAGCAAAGTTCACTTTCTTCTCACGCCTAACTTTTGCACGGCTTCTTTCAGACACAAGTCAAACTCAGCAAAACAAACTCCAACACGGAGTTCTAATCTGCAAACTCCTTAATTGCATTCAGCACACATGCTGCCAGCCTGGACCAGATAAGGGTTGCAGGCCCCCGGTGGCCACATGGCCAAGCTCCATGGCTCACATCTTTACAGGAAGGCTGATTCCCATCTCTTCTCCGTTGAACCTCTCTCTCTATCCGATCTCCATAATGGAATCTGAATCGAATCCTTCTCTTGGTTTCCACACCCTTTATATATCTTAATTTCCTGCCTTCCAGGAAACCTGTTTCACCTTGACCATTTCACTTCTTTCTCCCCCTGCATTTCCCTGAAGGGAAATTCCAGTTAAGGTCATTCTCCCAATTGTAGCATACCTGTCCTTGAAATCTGCAATCTTAAACAGGAGACATGGGGGGAGGGGCACACCCTATCACTTCATTCAGGCCAGGCACGGTAGTGCGTGATGTAAACAGCAGCCTAGGAAGCCACAGAAGGAACCAGGGGTCGCCATTCAAGTCCCGTTCAGGGCAACAGAGCAAGACCTAGTTCCAAAAAAATAGCTGGGCATGGTGGCACACACCTGTAATCCCAGCTACCTGGGAAGCTGAGGCTAGGGATTCCTTTTGTCTGCGATACCCCAGGCAATGGGAGCCTGTGGTTCCACAGGCAAAAATAGCGAGACCTAGTCTCAAATAAGAAAAAAGAAAAAAAGTGCTTCATTCATCAGAATATTATATTCCCTACATGCTACATGTTTACAAAATAATGGGTAAAATCATGAAAATATTATTTCTTTTTTTAAAATTAATTTATTTATATATATTTCACATCATTTCAGTTCCTGGGGGTCACCCACCACCTCCCCTTCCCACCCGCTCCAGCTGGTCCCCATTCTCGCCTTGTGCAGTTTCATTTGGTTGACCATATATTAGTGAAACCATTTGGTTTCTGTCCCTTTCTATCTGGCTCGTTTCTGCTAGAATTGAAAGTGGGTAAAAAGAGACTTTCTGACTTTAACTAACTGTTTATCCCTATCTGCTTGCTTCTCTCTCCAAAGCAGGCTACAAGCAGTTCCTTTGCAATTACCTTTAACCTTAACTGGATACTCTTATTTGCCTGCTACTCTCTACAAAGCAGGCTACACACTCTTTATTAGCATTTTCACTGATCACCTTTACCATTGATATGCAAAAGCCAGCCAACTGCTCTCTGCTTTCAGCTCCAAAAACTGCAGAAAAGAAAAACTT
>PVHY01008056.1:0-63803 GCA_004024945.1 Uropsilus gracilis
ATAGATAGATAGATAGATAGATAGATAGATAGATAGATAGATAGATAGATAGATAGATAGATAGATAGATAGATAGTTTAGGAATCATATATTTAGCATTGTGATTGTTTCATGAAAGGCAGAAGTCATGAACTCGACCATCTTTCACTTAGCCTCATTAATGAGCCTTAAAGAGACATTTTAAGAAGCTTGAAACCATGACAACACTTTCTGATCTTCCTCCTCACACAGGCAAGGGACATGACCATGTGAATGCTTATAAAGTTACTCATGAGTGAATAAAGGAGCTTAAATCCATAAGAGAAACTCCCTGTTTTCCTTTGAGGAACTATAAAGTTAAGTGGGTCCGCCTCAGAGACACTAGAGTGAATAATGAAAGCACAGGTGGTGACTATAAATGTTAGAGTGGGAGGCTATCAAATGCAGAAACGGAATTACATTGAAAGCACATTTCTAGACAAATCCTCATAGTGTTTGTTTAATATGTGTGCTATCTCCAGAGCCATAGACTTTTAGAAGACTGTAATTATATCATGCACCAGACTCAGCTCCTCTGTCCAAGATTCAGCCTCAGGCAGGGGCCCAGGCAACCAAGGGTGGAAGCTTCAGCACTCTCCCCTCCCCTCACCATGGTCTCTCCCACCAGATGGCAGGAGCCTTCAGGACACTGGCCCTATTCTTTGGGTCCTGCCACAACCCTCAGCATGGGGTCTTATTTAGAGAGGCAGGATTTGGTAAATATAGAGGAAATGAATAAAAGTAAGAATACTTTAAGTCCTAGTCTCCATCAAAAGTGGCTAATAGTGAAATGCTATGTAAAGCTACTTAAGCTTTTTTAAAAATTTGTTTCATATGATCAGCCTTATATGCTTTGATAATTAGTGAGGGTGCTGCCGTTCGTTTGTTTTAAATAGTTCTTTCCTGCTTTGATATATCCCCTCAAGGAGCCCTAGGTCTGATGAAAAAATATAAATGTCAAAGGAGAATGTGAATCCTCATAGAAAAAGTAAACAAAGCATGTGGGTATTTAAGAGCAGGAAATATAGATGTTCTGTGGACTGGTGGTATCCAGCTATAAGGTCTTTGAGGAGTTATGAGATTCTAAATAACAGAAAAGGATGGCATTTCAAGCAAGTATAGATCCTGAGCAAGACATGGCAAAAAGTGAAAAACACATTCCAAAGTAACTAGATTAAATGTAGACTAGGTAGGTAAATTAGATTAAATGGAGGCTGAAGATTATAGCAGCTAAAGTAGAAACACAGGTTGAGGTTTGATTATAAAGAGATTTTATTTACTATTGAATTATGTGAGCCATAATATTTTAGCAGGGAAGAACAGGATCAAAGCTTAGGAATACTAACCTGAAAATTGGATTAAAAAGGGAAACATCTGGATGCTGAGATCTCACTAGAAGACCATGTGCCTTGCTCCCAAGAGTGTGGTAGGGAACCAGAAGCTCTGGCACCACCTGTGGGCTTGTTAGAGCTGGAAACTTGCTGTCCCAGATCCATAGAGTCAGATTCTGCATTTCAGCGGGATCCCTGGGTGATCATGTGAATATTAATATATAAACAACACAGGTTAAGGAGAGCCCAGCAGAACCTGAATATAGGTGGCTGATCAAAGATAACAAGAGGGAGGTGGAGGCAAGGCAAGCCAAGAGCACCACTGGCATCAGAAGCTTTCACTGGGAACAGAGAGACTGACTAGTTCATTTTCTCAAGTGTATCTGTAGGGAAAGGATGTAGTGCAACTGGGAGGAAGAGTGGGGGATTCCCAAGTATAGCTGCCTCCTGAAAGCATTTGGAGGTGCCTATTACATTGCAAAGCAAATTCTTCTAATACTTTATCTCAATAATAACAAAGATGTTCAATGAAATTGTTTTTAAAATCAACTTAAATTTGGGATAGAATAAGAACATCACAACAGAAAGAAGCTATTTTGCAGCCATGCCAATCCCCCTAAGGTCTAGCACCTTAAAGAATGTGGGAGCCCTTGGCATCATCTTACAGGAGTTTTAATAGTGAACAGGGGATACCAATAAGCAGGGAAAGAGCCAGTTTCCCTGGGGGAAACAACCTTCTCCCAGAGTGAAACAACCCTTTACCCCCCACCTTCCTAGGCCCAGGGGTGTTTACTTAAACTTGGGCAGACCCATTGGGCCAGATATGTACAATCATGGGGAGAGTACATACCACAGATGCTGATAATAGAGGCTAATGACAGGAAAAAAAAAACAACAATAACTTATTTACCCTAAAAAGCACAGACATCTAGTCCAGTCCTGTAATGGGAGGAAAGAGGTTACTTTGACAGGTAACACAAAAAATTCAACTAGATGCTGAGTCACCCCACTAACAACCCAGGACTTACCTGCCTCACTGTTTTTATAATAGAAGACCTCAGGAATTTTATACACACCACTCATTGCATGATTCACAGATCTTTATCAGGTTTCAGAGTTATTTCATAATATAGTTGGTCTTGGCATACAAGACCAACCCTAACCAAAAATATTAGATGGCAGCCAAATTAAACAATGTTTATAGACATGTTATGCCAGGCATTGTTCTGGATGATTTACAAATATTGACTCTCTTAATATAACTATATGAAAAGGGCACTTGTGCTCCCCCATTTTTCAGATGGAATAATAACATGGCAAAAATACATGAAATAATCTACCCATGGTCACCCTACTAGTAAGTGGTGGAGCAAGAATTCAAACATGCAACAATTTTTAATTTTCTTCTTAGAAGACTGACCGTACATATTTCTTCTTTTCTAGAGTCTATAGATCATACAGAGTCATATAACACTATGAAACTTTCTGTGAGAATCAGCCCTAACCCTACGAAGACTGTGGGATGACAGAAGTGCTTGGCTGGGAGTTAAATATCCATCTATATCCTCTTTAATCCTCATGCAGTTTTGATCTAACACTGGCTTCTATCCAGTGATGTCAGTCCACTTCCATATCCTTTTTAATGCTTTTCAGTCCCATTATCTTGAAGGCACTTCTAATGACCATCTTAGTGTGTTTGCCTTACAAAGTGTTTCAGTAACAGGAGATAAGAGAATATACTGATTCTATTGTTTTTGAAGGCTGAAGCCTTCTTAATCGGGTTTTCCCTTGTTCAGCTTTGGGACTGAGATTTCTGTTCATGGAGTTTCCTTAGCTCAAGAGCAGGGGCACTAGCTATGGTTGGCTCTCTGTCTCTATCCTGAAGAAGATGCTTCCAGCTTGCCACCTGTGCCTTCTTTGCAGCATCGTTTGGTAAAACGTGCTCCAACTGTGTTTCCCTTGGAAGATGCTGGCACAGCTCCTCTGAAATAAATCCTCCCAGCTGGAGTGAGCCTGAATGGAGGGCGGGTGCAGAGGCGAGGCTGGCTTCTGGGGACCTTCATGAATGGCCTTGTGGGTTGCCTTGATTTTCCACACGTCTGACCAAGTCAATTTCCTGTCTTGGATCTCTTTCCTTCTTGCCATATCCTAAGTTTTCTGCTCTTCTTTCTTGGCCTGGTAGTGTGGGTGATTGATTCTAATTTTTCTGCTTGAACTGTATTAAGCATTTGCCTTCTGGAAAGGTATCTAGAGCAGAGTCAAAGGAAAAGCCCAGAGTTTAATTTTCTCCAAATGATAACACTAAAAGTAGACTTTATTTGTTTCCTTCTTCCTTCTCATTGCTTTTGTTTTTTAAATTTTAGGACACTTTTTTCATTTACATATAATAAAAAACTTTTCAAATGTATGAGACTATGAATTTGGACAAATACATAGTCATATAACCACTGCCATAACAAATCTTATTTTTTTAGGCTCCAGCTCTTTGAACAAAATAGTAGGCAAAATGCTAATATTTTATAGAACATAACTATTATTAGCACAAGACTTTGTGGCTTCTTTTTTTCTCTAAAATCAGATTATGTTATCCATTAAGATATTTTAAACATTGTAATGTTTTGTTTCTCTGTAAAAGGAACTCCCAGTCATTGAATATACAGATATAAATGAACAAGATGGACTTGTTCATGGTCTAATACAATTGATTCTACAAAGTATACCTTTTAAGTATTTTTCCCCTTTGGAAAATCAGTATGAATTATTATGAGTAGTGTTTTGATCATTTATTTTAAAGAACAATAATTTCAATGCTTCATTTGCATAGTTATTTAGATCCAGAAAAAATAAATTTTACTTGGTTAGGGAACAATATTTACATATCATAATGTGGAAAATAGCATGAAAATTAAATAAGTCAAGAACACAGATGTTGTCAAGCTTGACTATCACTGCATCACAAGTTCCAGATCTGGGAAAATCATCATATGAAGATGTGGTTAAGGGGAACAACCTGTCAGCAGCTTTGTATTCAAAGTTAAAAGTATAAGAAAAAAGGATATAATCAATAGAGAATAATCAGTTATGATTCCCAATGCAAAATAAAGCAAAAGCCCCCAAAGTCAATTTTTAAGTAGTGTTGACTTAAATTCTAGACAGAATTTTTTTCTCCCCCTCAAGTTTCTTTATTAGAGTCTTTGCATACTCTACCCATTTCTCTTGCTCTCTTTTTTCAAGATCCACTTAAATCCTCCCTGAAAGTCTCTGATTCTCCAGGGCATAGTTAACTGTGGGTAATCTGTGTTCAACTCCAGCATCTCATAGGGCACTTACTGTTTCATGTTACAAATATATATTTGTACATCTGTTTTCCTGCTTGGACTGTCAACTTCTTGAAGGACTGTGTATTATGTACCCTTATTTTGACAGAGACCTAGTTATCAACTATAATTAATTAAAAATGAATGAATTAATGTTACAGATCAGTTTATTAAATGGTCATATTTATTCAATTATTAGTATTTATTAGGTACAGTGAGGTTGAGGTGAAGAACAAGAACACCCTGATGTTTATCTTCATAGAGTTTACACTTTGGCAAGGGAGAACAATATCAATTTTAGGGAGGGTTTTTTTGATTGACAGAATTCATTTGAATTGAGTCACTCAATATATTTTCTGTTATAATTTTTGTGGCACATTTGATATTATGCTGAGATTTTAGAGTCTATAAACAGCAACGAAATGTCAACATAATTAGAAAACAATATGAGTGTTTTGTTTTGGAGGTTTTCTTGTTTGAGGTACTAAGTTATAACATATAAATGTATATTTAGTTACATATACAGAGTAGTTATTACAATAAGATATTATATATACAATATCAGTGAAATGGTAAAAAGAGTAAGTGAATTCACGTTTGGAGATGATTCTAATTCCAAATATGATGCCAAGCAACCTGGCATCCTTAGATGTTAACAGTTTATCTCCTGAGCATACAGAGAGGCACTGAGAATGCAAAGGGATATTTTGAGGTCTAGAGAATGAATGTAAAATCTAATAAATTTAAATTATGATGATGCTGCAAATATTATGTTTCCAATTCAAGCAAAGAAACATGTATTATGTAGCTCTTCTGATAGAAGCAAAGAACCATGTATTGAGTATCTCTTCTAGTTAGAAAACAACCTAATTTTCTGTTTATGAAGATACTACTTCATAAAGGAATAAAGGACAATGAATTACTTTGTAGAGAGTGATGAATCCGATGTTAGCTTTCACTATCCATCATTATGCTAAAGTGCGATATATTTAAGAGAAGGGGGAGTAGAGAGGCAAGATCCAAATCATAGTTTTCAATGTTGATTTACTCTTTGAATTTTTATAGGAGAATTTTGATATATGTCCTGATAATACCACCGGTGTGCATGTTTGAAGGGACTTCCCAGTCAGAGCCAGGATCCTTTATTACAGATGCACTGTGAGCAAGATTTTAAGGAACCTATATCCCAAGAGTATATCAGATAGAAATGGTCTCAGCATCAACACTGTCTCAGCCAGCCAACAGTGAGCTTTTGAACAGGCTATTCAGTGGAGATGGTTGGCTTCTCAGGGGAACTGCCTAGCAAAGAAGGAGGGGAGAGGGAAACAAGCTTTATGTTCCAACTAACCTTTGTATTTTGTTATAGATGACTTTGGCACTGAATCAAACTTGTAATTGAAAAAATAAAATATTACATCAACCCAACACTATTTACAAATTTTGGTGAAATTTGAAAGGCTCTAGATGATTTGGGGATGATGACTGCAATTCTGAAAACTTGCCTTTTGACACCCAATCCGTAAATGATATTGTGCCCAACAGCTGCACGTGCCACTTGTACTGAGATCAACAGAACAGACAGCTAGTTCTCTTTATTGTAAGGCTCAAATTATGTTTATGATGATATTTTTACAAATAAATGGCTGGTTTGATTGATTTACTAACTTGCATTCAAATCGTCCAAGTTTTGATGGCCAACTTTCTCTTTATTAAATGATTTGCTTCAGTACAAGAAAACCAGGGGAAAGAAAGCAACCTAATTTTCTGTTTACTAACTGGCATTTTGTTTTCCTCTAAACCAAGAAAGAAGAAGCTTGCTTATGTTTTGATAATGCCATTTATCTGTCAGATGGTGCAGGAAGGAGCCAGCTGTTTCCCATAAAGATATCTTAGGAAATAGCAATACTGCTGTCTACAATGGCAGATGCTATCTGATACCATTTCTAGGGGGTAGTTCCTGTTGAAATGCTGTAGGAGGGTTTTCTAACAAACAGGCCAAGATGTCAAGAGTGGTTAGTGCTGATACATGCCAAAGCCAATGCAAAGTAAGTAGAGAGGAAAAGAAAATCCTCTTTGAAGGAGGAAGGAAAGGTTCAGAAGATGGTTAAAAGCAGGCAGTGTCCACAGTGTGTATTGAGAAGGGGACTGGTTAAATTGTCTGATAATGGGCTGGAAGTTGAAAGCCATGGCCACAGTTACTGGCACCAGATCTCAGCAGATGTTTTCACAACAGAGGCTAGGGATCTCAGTTTGATGATGGAAAGAAGAGAAAGGAAAGCTCAGATGTACTCATGGGCTTGAAGCTAGGTCATTTTACCTAGGTTGATCTACCATTGAAAAACACGGAGAACTCTCCCAGCAGTCATCAAAGAGGAATAAAGCCTCCATATGTGGAGCGCTGGACCCAGGTCTGGTCTCCATATGGTTGAGAGGTAAAACAAGGCAGCCATTTCAGAGGGGCAGGCCAAGGGAAGAGGGAACTGTGAGCCATGGTCTTTGAGAAAAAGAACATGAAGACAAGGCATTCAGGGGAGACAGGACAAGCCTCTATCCAATGTTTCAGGGGCACTCCTGTGGAAAGTCTCAGTCTGAGAACCAGACTAGAATTAACAGGAAAAAGTCACAAGGAATGTGCTTTGTCAGAATGTAAGTAAAACCAGTTCGTTGCATAAACAAAATGTGTGTATAAATATAAACACAAATTACCTTCCCCTCTAGGAATAGTCTTTCAGAGTGCTGTAATCTTGGAGAGTAGTCTTTTCCTACACTGGAAAACTTGGGCAAGCTCAGGACTTCTATATTTTCTGTAGGTGAAAAAAAGTTCTGCTACATAACATCAAGAACACAAGTTCAACCAAATCATTTCAAATGATGGTGGCATCGAAGGTGGCATGGGACTTCTCTTTCTTCTTCCCTGCCTCCTGATACCTCTCTCTATCATCTTGCTGACATTTCTGACCTTTTCAGGTTAAAATTCATGAGGGAGGAGAGAGGAGGGAAGCTGAAACCTTGACCTGGGTGAATGTAATACTCTCTGACCATTGACCCTTCGCCCTCTGCCCCTGAGAATCATCCTTCAGCTTCTCTTCTGCTGAGAGTTTAAAGCCCTTTGGGTTATCACTGAAAAATATTGAAGAAACTCCCACATGACTTGCTTTTACACACACACACACACACACACACACACACACACACACACGATCTGGAAGAGCAGATCAGTCCCAGTGCAGCAACATTCTCTGCTGCTCCCCTTGCAAAACAACTGGCCAATCATCTTTTCTTTATCCCCCTTTCATTCCTGTGTCTGCCAATTTAGAAGGCAAGCTTCCAGCTTTCCAAGTGGACCCACTGCAACCCATGTCCATTGAAATGAAGATAAGGAAGGTAATCCCTGGCCCTTTTCCTACAAAACTATAATCTCTAGTGACTTGACCCTCTATACCCTGTAGGCTGCAGACAAGTCTTTTAACAATTTCTGAGCTGTAAGGGTCTGTCTCACAATTCATTTTGGAATTTGGCATCAATTGTCAACAGAAACTGAAATAATAGTTCTGCATTAACACCTTATCACCCAAGAGAGGACTTGCTCAGACAAACAGTACAGTATTTATCATGCTGAGTTGGGACTGGACTCAATTGCAGTTTCCAAACTTTATTTTGGCCATGTGCTGCAATTTTATGGCAATGAATCTGAGGCTACAAGTTTGCCTCAAGCTGTGCTCTGACTGCTCCACCTTTATATCAGCTGGAAGGTTTCCACTATGATGTTTTTTATATGTTGAATTTTTATGTAAGATTTTATTTGTGTGAAATGTATGCTTCCAAAGAAAATGCTGTTTAGCTGATAGAATCACCTTGACTGCTGACCTGTTTGCTTACTCCAAACGAGACACCAATCTAACAGGCTCCCTGATCCTGAACATTCAGAACTGCTGTCACAGCTGATCAGCAACCATGAAAAAAGGCTCTTTTACCGAATCCTGCATATGAAAGTATCAGGAACCCAGGTTAACAGAGGTAGGGAGAGTATGACTGAGGAATCAAAAGGCATCTCTTCCTTCTTCACACCTGGAGATTTCAACAACATTCAAGATAAGTACAGGGGCTGGATATGACCATGGTTCTTCAGTAGACGTGGGTTAGAGCAGACTCAGGATTGACAGACCAGGAGTAGGGGTCCATGGCCAAGTCTCTAGGATGCCAATTTCTGAGATACCATGTGGCACAGGACCCCACAAGAAGAGGACAAAAGGCTTCTCTCAATCAAACAAAACAAAAGGTTTCTCTCTTCAGGGTCATGTTGGTGAAGATCAACTCTTAAAATGAGGGAAAATAATTGAGATTCTTCCGTAAGAAAAAGGGCAGACATCTCAGGACTGGGATGAAGTCTAAGTTATTTCATTAGTTATGAGAACCAGGCCCTTTCTTTACTCCCTGAAATTTTAAGATTGTTTTTTTGTTTTTTGTTTATAACTTCATTATTATTATTATTATTATTATTTTTTGGAGACAGGATAGCATGATGATTTTTAAATATACATTCTGAAACTAAACTCTCACATTTAAATTCTGGCTCTGCCACTTCCAAGTTTTGGGACCTATGTGTTAGTCTCCTCAAATGTGAAGTCAGGATGGTAATAACTAACTAGGATGTAGGAAGGATTAAAGAAAATTTACAATATGCAGATTTGGCACAGTGCTGACACATAGTTTTACTAAAAGTTGAGTATTAATATGGCCTGGGATTTTTCCCTAGAAATCTTCCCCAATGGAAGCAGAGCCTCCCAAATGCGCCCAGAGCCAGGCTGAGCATGCTCACAAACAACTTTTAAAGTAAGAAATTTTCTTCAAAAGAAAAAGGCTGAGCTGAAAAGAAACAAGGCCAGAATCCAGAGTTTGACGTTAGGGTTTCCGACTGAGAGTTATTTTAAGGTACAAGCAGGTAGTGTCATAAAGACTTGGGAGCAGCCCAGGGACCCCACAGAGACACCACTGGCAAGCAAACCACTGAGCAGAGCACAGGGTGTTCCTCAGAGATTCAGGCAGGGAGGGGTCAGGGGGACCTGAAATGGAATATTTTTGTTTCCATTTCTAAGAGGTTTGGAAGGGAGGGGCAATTGGATTCAGACAGTAAAATGAAGAGATCTGATGAGATGATCTCTAAAGGGTATTCCAGAATTTTGCAAGGCACTGTGTGTGAGTATGACTAAAACAAGGGAGATTAAAAAATACTCAGGGCCGGAAAATTCAGGCACATGCTCAGGAAAATGTGTCCCAACCAAATTCTGCTGAGTCTCAGAATACGTTGGAAGGGAAATGATGTGAGCCTCATACCCAGAATTGTGGAAAATAAAATGAAGCACATAAAGTTTGTGGAAAATCTTACACCAGTCAGTGGAGAGATAAGCCTCTTCATCCAGTCAGTCTCCCTTCATTTCACCACTTTGTAAAAGAAAACTTTAAAAGGATTTAGATGGATAAGTTCAACAATACCTACAAGCAAATCACCCCTATTCTCTTGAAATTTCCTGTTTGAGCAATTATTTTCAGGGTTCAGACTTATAAGGGTAAAATAATTCATGGATTTTATTCAAGTCTGAGTAAAGATCTCAGGACTAGTGTAATGGCCCCACATGTCTCTAAGAAACAGTTCAAATAGTTGTGATCTCAGCATAGCTTGTGTATCATAAGGTCAGGAAATTAAACTGTAAAACCCATTTGATGGATAAGGACATTAAAATGAAATTAAAGTATTGCTACAAGAGAGTAATTTTTGTGCTTTAAGATATGAAAGATGGGGGAAGCTTTGGCAGAAGCCAGAAATGAAACAAGCAGCTGCTGTACAAATCTTTTTGCTATTACTCTATCAGAACATCACTGAGTTTCCAGTCAAGGATAACTCACTCTGAATAAACACAATCATTCAGAGATATTGGCTCAGCACTCAATGTATAGAGGCTGAAGCTACTCTGTCCATTACAAGGCCTCTACTTGAAACTGGGTACCCCTCCCCACCCTTGGGTTGTGACAGTTGGCCCCTCCCTCTTGGGGGGGCATGGCAGTTAAAAACTGCTGGAGGAAGCAGCTGGGAGAGGATTTGTACGAGAAGCAGAGAGAGGAGGAGAGTAAGACCATGTGAAGCTGGGAGCTGAGAGATTTTGGCACCTGGAGAAGGACTCAGGAGTGCAGGAGCATAGGCTCACAGAAGGACACAGGAGTGGAGCCTCCTGGGGCTCTTTAAGCATCAGACCCTGAAGGGGCAGAAGCCCCCTGGAAGAGTGAGCTGGAGGTGACAAGGAGCCGTGGTGTCCGGCAGAAGAGTGGCCGGTGTGGAAGTGTGATACCACAGCAAGGTGACATGGAAAGTTGGTACCTGGAGATGGCCAGGAATTTGGAAAGCTAATTCATGCATCAGCAATTGGGGAAGTTTGAAGCACCATGAAGAAGTGGAGTAGCGCAGAATACTGGAGAGAAAAGAAGAGACGACACCAGAGAAAGGACTGGACTTTGCAGAAGTGCCTACTCCTCAGGCTTGGAAGGGTGAAGGGGCACCATCTTGGCCTGTGTCTTTGGGACCTTTGGGACTGAGAATGGTGACTGGGGTAAGATAACTGCCACTTGTGACTTTAAGGACTTTTTGTTTTCCCTGTTGAACTCCCTTGTTAATAAAATCCCTTGTTAAACTGCGTTTTGAGTGGCAACTGCTACAAGCAGGTGATACAGACCTGGGGCTTGTAAGTTGGAGGCTTTTGCCTCCTTTTCGACCTGATTTCAGACATCATAATCTCTCCATTCTCAACCACTCAATCTCTGAGATGCCCTAGTCCCCCTGCGTATTGCTCTTTCTTTCATGGAAAGAAAGGATGGGATACGAAATCTTACAAAACACCAACTGAAATCTGAAATGAGATGAGAGTCGTAGTGCTCCCTCGCTGCTAACACCAAACGTTACCATTTAAAAATCAATTTTAAAAAGCAAAGCGAAGCATTGATCCGATAGCTCCAGCTGGGCAATTTTTCTTGAGGACACACCTGTTAGCAGAGATTCCCTCTATCTCTGCCATTCTCTTTGGGGAAGGGGTTCTTGTATATTCAACATAAGTCAAATCTTATATACGGGTCTGTGGGTAAATGAGTCAGGCTTTTTCCTTCATCAGGCTGCATAATCAGCACCTGTGGTATTGGCCAGTCTTTCCCATGATTGTGCAGCCCAGCGGGTGTGCGCATGTGTAAGTGTGCACAGCTGGGCCTAGGAGAGTGGATAAAATGGTACAATAAGGTAACGCAAGTAGAGCACATGAGAGAGCAGGAGAATGCCAAAGAAACAGCCAAGAGAGAGTGAAGATTCCTTGGCGACTGGCAGCGCTTGCCTGCCTCCCAGCCCCACTGATTCCAACCATGACACTCATCTGCCCTGCTCGGTGTGTCCATGGAACTTCTAGAATCAATAAAGAATCTACCCAGATTGGTGAGCCTGATGCTTGGGCTACAGTTAGCGTCACAAACAGGCTGCTTGCCCTGACAAAGGATGGATTGGTTACCCAACAGGGTCTTTACCATTTGGGAAAACGTGGTTACATTCTTGAAGATTAACATAAAAAGTACAAAACAAAACATATCCCAAAATAAAAATGGGCCCCATTGCTTGTCCATTCAGTGACTCAGATTTCTTACCTGAAAATTCAAAAACTAGCACAAATCAGAGTTTCTGTGATGAGCCAAAACGTCTGAGAATCAGAAAATATGTGATTGTGGAGTACCAACTGCTCTCATCCAGGGTGATGACTCACATTTTGGCAACCGTATAATGCCAAATAGCATCTCAAAGGTTTCATAGAATTAAACAAACAAACAAACAAAAACCAGCAGAAGGAATTTCTGTTGTAAACAAAACAAACCCAATTGTTATAACTTTTCAACCCCTCTAGGGTTGGTGTAGTGCTCAAAGTACCTTGCTTGATTTGCTCCCAGGTTACTTGCTCTTCCTTTCTCAATCTCTACTGATCTCCACTGAAAGATTTGCAGTGAAAAAAAGTAAAACAAACAAAACAAAGGCCTTGATTCAAATTCCAGCCTACTGGGAACTTTTTCCTGGACCTTAGTTATGTCATCTGTAAAGTGGGAATGAGAACGACTCCCCTGTGGTGGTGTAGAGAGGAGTAAATGCAATGTATTTGAAGCCTTCTGTTTACTGCAAACACTGGGTAACATGTAGCAGCTTAACAAGGGCAAACAATGTGAATTAACATCCACAGAGAAGAATTACTCATCACCAAATTGTTGCTCAAACTCCCTACTAGCCCAGGTTTCTCAAGTATGATCTCCTGACCATTTACTTCAGGATCGCTCAGTGGTCTTGTAAGAGACAGAAACTTCAGGTATCACCCGAGATGTGGTGAATCGGAATCTCTTAGAATCACCATTTCTGACATCTCCTCAGTCTCCAGAGGACTTCTGTGTATCTTAAAATTTGAGAACCACTGAATTAGAGCACCTTTTAAAACATTATCCTTTTACCATTGGTTTGTAAAGAACTAAGTAGGTCTGTGTTTCAACAATCTGAAAGCACTGCAGTTCATGAGTGGTGAGGGCCCAGGTCCATGAAAGATTGGATCAGCTGGTCAATCTTGTGACATTTAAAAGGTTCCTGGAGGTATTCATGGGGAAGCTTTTTATTATCCTTGACTTACTGGTCAACTGAGTAATTCTGTGCTACTCTTTAGGCCCAGTGGGAACTAAATTCACTGACTATTAAATTCTACCCAATTCCCTGAGCTATTCAACACAATTCTATATTATTTGCTTACTTAGTTTCATAAAACACTAACCACTGAGAAGATGCCTGGCCTAAAATCCACTGATTCTTAGACTCCATAGTCCAAAAGAAACTCAAAACCCAGGAGCATGGAAGCCTTGAATTTACACTGAACGTAGCAACATTATTCTACAGACACAGGAGGTGAGGCTAGCCCAGCTGTATGTTAACCCGAAGTTAACTCTAAGTTAACTTTGAGTTAACTTTGAGCAGCAAACACTGGCCAGTTCTTTGGCTAGGGAGAAATGAGCCCTGGGATACTGCTGACAAGGCAGAAATGACATTGGCAGAGCTTTTAGGCTACCAGTGTTCACCAGACAGTGCACAGGGAAGCACTATGAGATGTGAAAGATCAGCTAGCCAATTTCACTGGCAAGGATTGGAAGCTTCCTGTCAACATTAGTGGAATTTGTATTAAGGGGCACCCACAGCTAACAGTAATACGGAGAACTTGGAGATGGGCTATGGCAGGCAATCAAGATTAGTCAGAATCCAGAGGAATAAATTCTTTGTGGGATGCGTCTCCTATAGACCAAAGCAATACAATTGTGGGCTAGAAGGGCTGTGCAGGAGAGGTTAACCATGCATTTAGATGGTGTAGGGTAAATGAGTTACTCGGGCATTTGTCCCCATTAGTGTGTATGGCCAGCATCTGTGGTATTGCGCCACCCTGTTATTGTATACATGCCCGGCCCGGGGGTGTGCGCATGCGTGAGTGGGTACACCTGGGCCTGTGAGGCAGCCGTATAAAGGTGATGTCACCCTGGGGGAGGGGAGAAGAAAGGCGAGAGTGTTGTTTCTTTATCGCTAAAAACCCAAAAGAGAAAATCCAAAGGCTCCAACATTCTTTCATCTGTGAAACCAAGGTGAACCTATGAGGACTGTGTTGTTTAACCAATAGATGACTAAGTGCTAGGAGTATAAACTTAGACTGAATCGAGACAAATTTAGGCTTGAATTTGAAGACCTGGTTGTGAGGAGAGTGTTATTCTGCGTTCATGCTGTAGGGGATACTTTAATGCTGTTTTCATCTCAGAGAAATGTGATCCCGGCCCCTCACTCCAATAACCACCATTTCTTGATTAGAGTCTTTAATATGGCAGATACTGTGCTGCTTTTTATTTCCTTTCATTCAAATCTCACAGTAACCCTCAAGATAGGTGGTGATATGCTCATTTCTAGTAGAGAAAACAGCTCTGTGAGCTGAAGTAATTTTCCAGGGTCACACAGTTGGAAAAGGGACAAGACCAGCATGTTTTGTTCCAAATCTTGGTAGCACTATATCAATCCACCCACTCACTCATAGCCCAGAAGCCCAGTGAAGCTGGAAATTAGTGAGCAGGTGAGTGAGGATAGGATAGGAGATGAAGTCAAAGAGTGATGGGGTGGGGTGGACACTTGATAAGTGCCCATCAAGATTGTGGAGTATGTTGGATTTTCTTGTGAGCATAAAGGGAAGCCCTCAGAGGGTTCTCAGCAGGGATATAGTAAACTAGATTTTATACAGATCTGTAAAAATGTATTTAGGGGAAGAAAGGATGGAAGCTAGGAACATAGTTGTATAGCTAGTAATAGTCCAGATGTCTGGGTTTAGTAGTAAAGATGAGGGAAGTGAGTGGGCTTGAGAGATATTTCAAGAACAAAACAGGTCATGGGAGAGGGAAGGGGTCCCATAGAACATGGTAGAGGGTTCTTGGTGCACTGGTAGGGGGCAGAGTGTGTAGGTATATATCTGTAGAGAATTGAACCAATAACCCCTGGAGCAGATACAAAGATGCAAACTTACTTTACTTCAATAAACATAATTTAGGAAAAAAATAAAAGAATAAAAAAGCATGTGGTGAACTGGTGATATGTCCATGGTCACATAGTTAGTAAGCAGGGTTGGGAACAAGGGTTTTACTATCTGAAAGCAACTCTGTGATCGCTGGTTACTGAGAAAGGAATTTTCTGGATCACAGAAATTAGATATCAAAAATACAAAAAGTGTTAGCAGATAAGACTAATACTGCATTGTTGGGGAGGTGGGGGGGTGAACCCATGTATTCTGTATGTCCATGACCTCTTCTCATAACAGGAGTTGGACAGCTGATTATTCAGAACACAAATTAAAAAAACAAAAAACAATTACCAATCCCCTGTGCAAACATTTCAACCCACTTTTAAGACTAATGGAAACTTGAATGGCTACCATGGGCATGGTAAGAGGTAAATTTTGTTTTAAGCTATACAAGGTAAAGGACTGCAAGAGTCACTCAAAAGAATGAAAAGACTCTGTGGCCACATTTGCACAGCAAAAGCCAAGTGGAAGATTGAGCAATTACCCAGTAACTGTAGGCTGGGGAGTCAGCCAATTTGGGTAACTCCGATAAAAACATGTGCTTTGGCTGCTTCTCTTGCCTGAATTACTCGATAATGGCCCAACTGTCTGTTTTGCTTAGTTGAAGAGAACAAGAAACAGGTTCATGTGAGTTGGAGACCTTTCACCAGCCATGGTGTGGCCTGGTCTAGGGAGCTGGTCGGGTAGGACTACCCCAAGAGCCTCCTTCAAGCTGAAGGAGAGTCTGCTCTGTCGGTGCCATGTGTGGATTCTAGAGAACCTGAGACGAAAAGCCCAAACCCAGTATTTTTCAATGTGCAGTCTTAAGGCAAGATTGAGTAAGGATGATTAAAATGTGTGATTTTTTTTTTTTTTAGACTAGATCTCACTGTTTTTGCCTGTGGAACCGCAGGTTCACATTGCCCGGGGTACCACTCAAGCTGGGTGGTACCAGCCTCAGCCTCAGCCACCCCAGCCTCAGCTTCCCAGGTAGCTGGGATTACAGGCACGCGCCACCATGCCCAGCTATTCTCGCTGTGTTGCCCCAGGCGGGACTCGAACCGCGATCTCCAGACCCTGCCACCACTCCATAAGCTGTCACAGGCATGCGCCACCGTGCCCAGCTTAAAAATGTGATAGTCTTTGAAGAAATGATGGGGTCACCAAGGTGGCAACTACTCCAGGTATGTTGTAGGCAACAGTCAGGGGATAAGTTTCCTGGAGGACCTGAAAGGGGTTCCGGAAAATTAGTAGTTATTAGCCAGGAAAAGAAAGGCCTTGAAGGGAAAGGCTAATGAAAGCAAGAGGGGTGTAAGCATTAGTAGATAAAAGGTTAATAATAGACAGTATTCAGGCTTTAATTATGCACCAGACACCTTACCACACACTGCCTTACCCAGCATCTAGGTTTCATGTTTCTGCAGCTTCACCGTAACCATTTGGGAATAGTGCTATTATTGTGTGCATGAGAAAACAGAGGCACAGAATGGCTTGATCATTTGCCCACAGTCAAAATGGACTTGAGACCTTCTATAGCTTTAAGGCACTTGCCGTAGTTCTCCCTGTCTTGTGTCTGTAACACAGCCTCTGTAGCTCTGGGTACAGCCACGTGGTTTCTATACACAGCCAGGACAGATCAGAAGAAACTGATCTATTTCACAGAGACCAGAAGCCAGTCCTCAGAGCAGGACTCCAACAGGGGGATGACTCAGAGAGTGGCCACTCTGCCTTTGACCTGCCTGCCCCTGAGCCAGCTTAGCACTTTAGCAACTCCACCCTTTGTCCCTGGGATCTGGTCCCCACTCTGTGCGAACTTGTTGGGCTCCTCAGAGCCCATGAATTCCCTACAGAGTGACTGCTACCAATTAGTTTCACCACAGTCTCTCTCCTGTCCCAACAGGGGTGAAAACCTGTCAGAGGTCAGATCCAAGCCTTTGTTAGAATTTTCCTGAACTTCACTGATTGCCTGCAAGTGTCAGCTCTGTTGAATTGTTGGTGAAATCATTTTGCCCACCAAGACTCCTGAGATATGCGTTTACCATTGTTATAAAATGCACCAGTCTCTGTTTCCAAAGATAAATGATGAACTTGGAGAGTTGTACATGGTCTTGCTTGGAAGAGTTTCAACCAGAGATGAAATTTTGTGGTTCAGAATCATGCTGGCAAAGTAGCACATGCATTCCAGTGCATCTGAAAGAAATGAGCTAATAACTAGTAGTAGTTCTCTAGAGACTTCCTCTTGGTTCCGGGAAGTAAATATTTTGAAATTTAATTTGTAACAATGGTTTCCATTTTCAGATACAGCATCATAATCCCTTTGGGTTAAAAAATATACTTTCGAAAAATTCAAAGCACCTTTGCAAGGTAAATGCTATAGTTTTCCCACAGCCAAATTACAGATTATTCATCTACTTGTCTGAAAAGGTCTGTAAGATCAAGACAGGAGTTTATGTGAACAGTGAATAGATGTTTTCCATTTATGCTGAAGTTGGGATGGGAACTTCCCTTAAGATCATGGGACTCATTACCCGTAGAGATGCTCCATCTCTGATTTTACTTAAAAGAAATGGAGAGTACTATTCCCCTGAGGCTGCCTGGGTAAAATAGTGCCTGCCAGGCTTGTGGTGTTTGACAGCCCAGCCTTGTTTTGCCTGGTCTCCTGCCACTAGCCCCACCCTCCTAAATTAATAGATCATGGTTTCACCATCTCTTTCCCATTCATCATCTCACTTCAGCCTCATAAAAATCTTTTATTACTGAGGAAATGGACATCCAGAGGGACTAAGTGTCCTAGATACACAGTTCACTGATATTAGAGAATGTGCTAAAATCCACTTGTCCTGCATTTCATATTAAATGGTATAAAAAGAAAATAAAATGGCACAGGTATATTTATTGAAGGAAGGAAAATGTTAGAACTTAAAAAGATGTGGATTGAAATTGGAATTTATCCTAGAATGCCCAGGCACCAGTGTTATTTTCCTACCATCTTCACTCAATCAGCTGTTTTATCACATTACACTGTGAAGCGCAATGGAAAGTTGCTCCCAGGACTCACTGTTCCTTTCCCTCCCTTAATGCCTTCTTTGTTCCTGATTCCTACTGCTCTCCCTTTCCCAAAAACCACCCCTAAATCTTTCTCAGTTGCTACCAAGTACAGACCCTTGTTAAGTACTGTATAGGCTGATACAATTTAGAATGGAGAAATGGCATTTCCTGTATTTTCACATCCTCTGAGCCTATGCAAGTGTGTCTGAATTTTTCAGTTGTTTATGAAACCCAAGCAATGGAGAGTCACTCATGAACTTATTCTCCTGAGATCTCCATAGATGTATAACTATAGCCTGGTGCTCTGTAGAACTCTTACAATATGAAAGCCATAGGCTTACTTATCATAATTTACGTTCCTTAAGTTTCAGTTCTGCCATCTGTTAATTGGGTAGATTACAATGTATAAAAAAGGTGACTTAAAAGTGTGAAGCACTATGTAAATAATATGATCACCAATAAACCTAATAAAATATGAGGGTATAAAGAGTTATAAAGAGTAACAGGTACTAAGTGAAGAATGTAAGGTCACAAAAGTGACAGCTTGTGTTAAACTTTACCCCTTTTAACAAGAAACTAGTTCCCTAAAATATAAAATTGTCATTTGAAGTAATGAAAGTTAATACAGCATCTTCTTGACTATAAAATTGGAAAAACAATTGAAGGCTAATTCCACTGACAGGTAGAATAAACAAGTACTCGAGAAACACTTCTGAGATGTAAGTTAGTGAAGCATTATGGGGGCAATTAATAGCTTTTAAGAGTCTTTAAAGTCTGCATGCACATCCATTCCACTTTTTAGAATTCATAGTTGGGAAATAAGGATGTGAATAGAAAGGTCTATGAAGCCGGGCACAGTGGCTTGTGCCTGTAAGCTTCAGCCTATGAAGCGGCCGGGGTTAGGGATCGCAGTTTGAGTCCTGCCTGGGGCCCGTAGCGAGACCTAGTCCCAAAAAATAGATGGGCATGGTGGCACACGCCTGTAATCCCAGCTACCTGGAAGCTGAGGCAGGGGATTCCTTGAGTCCGTGGTACCCTGGGCAATGAGAGCCTGCAGTTCCATGGACAAAAATAGTGAGACCTAGTCTCAAAAAAAAAAAAAAAGGGTCTATGAAGATCCATGATGCTTAAAAGCGTAGGTACAGTATATACAGTCACTGAGCTGCTAGGTTTAAATCCTGGTGTTCCCACTTGTTACTAGGACACTGGACAGATTACCTTTTAATTTCCACATATGATAACAGAAGTCTGTTTCATAAGGTGGCCATATATCGTTTGTGGCAGGCAGAGAGGGCAGGCGCAAAGTTTCAGAATGTTAGTTTCTGCTCATTACATAGAAATCTTAGAAACAACCTAGATACCTGACAAATTGTTTCATTCAAACAATGTAGAACTACCAATCATGATGTTGCAGATGAGTATTTGATTCAAAGATGTTTATCACATTAAAGAAAAACCAGCTATAATGATAGTATTTATTCTGTGATTGACTCCAACCAGACATCTGAAGTTATCTAGTGTACTTGAACTCATTTGAATTCAAATTCATTTCTATAAAAAACACTAGTGGTATTTCAGGAAACAAAATCAAATAGTGTAATTTGAGTTATATACTCATGTGGGGGTCATTGAGACTTCCTCCTGGGTTAATATGCTTTTGAAACTTACTGTACTACAAATCAAACACTACACAACAGAAGCCCTTCTTTGACTAACAGGTGAAGGGTTCCCAAGAACTGATCTAATCTCATAATGCTACTAGTTTCCTACAAAATTTACATGTAATACTACAACTACAACTATCAAATGCCTATGATTCTTAAAAGCAGGAACTATGCTTCTGACAATGTTTTTATGGAATGGTCAAGAGATAAAGTTTATAAAAAGTAATGTGAAATTCGAAGAATATGTGTGTAATAGAAAGTCACTGCTAAATGTTAATGCTACCTCATTTACTGACAAGAATCACCTGAGTTTTGATTTAGTACAGTTTCAATATTTGGGATGATTCAATAAACTTGTGTCACAAAAGTTATACACTTCCTCCCATGAATCTCTGAATATCTATGAGATAACTTATCACAGGGTTTTGTTTTTCTTCCTCCAATTTCCAAGAAAGCTGCTTGATTACTCTCAATTTCGAGCAAACAAGTTATTATGTCAAATGTTTACACAAAATACTGCCATGGAAAGACTTCCTTTCCTAAAGTCATACAATTAAGACCCCTGACTTTGACCAAGAGAAATGAAGACACAGTTATGTTTGTCAGATGGAATTTTCAGTACTTTCATATTTATCTCACTTCATTAACAACTTATATAAAGGATGTATAAATCTCATTCACTGTGATAGTTTTGAACTTTTTAGAAAATGTTTACTTTTTTCTTTTGAGACTAGGTCTCACTATTTTGGCCTGTGGAACTGCAGGCTCACGTTGCCCAGGGTACCACAGACTCAAGCAATCCCCAGCCTCAGTTCCCCAGGTAGCTGGCATTACAGGTGCCTGCCACCACACCCAGCAACATTTTTTTGGAACTAGGTCTCGCTCCATGCCCCTGGCGGGACTCGAACCACAATCCCTGGTTCCAGCTACAGCTTCCTAGACTGCCCCTTACAGGCATGCACCACCATGCCCGGCAGAAAATTACTTTAATTCTGGGCATTCATCTATGGAACTTAAAAGGTTAGTGAAGCAGTTTGTAAAAATTTTGTCCAAGAGTAGTGAGCAGGGGAAAAAGACGAGAAGGAATACTCAGAACCAAGCACCTCAACTAAATGATGTCAATTATATCCAGCTGGGAAGTGTGGCTAGCTGCAAACAGCACAGCTTGGCAAGACTACAAGAGTTCTCCCAGACATCTGGTAAAGGTAATGCTGACCTCATCACTTCATGCCTGGGCAGGTAGATGAAAACCCAAGGAGATTAGCAGCAATCTCAGAAGATCAGAAAGTGACTGTTGGCTGCGTTTTGTTTTTGGCCAAAATGACTGTAACTAGAGTTGCCTTTTTTTTAAAAACTTCTTCAGTCCGTGAAACAGGTTTGCTGCTTCTGGTTTGAGGAAGATAGTAAGTTCCTTACAGCCACGTGATTGCTTTCTGGTTGCATTTATGATTATAGAATAGAATTGCAAATACTTCACTATTACTTCCAGTCCTCAGCCAGATGTGACTCCACAAAGTTAAACAAAGACTTAAACTTAAGATTCTTAAGATTTTTTTCTTGTTACCTTTATTTTTTTCCTGAATATATATGAAAGACAAGAAGTGGGTACAGATTAAGTTCTTTAAATCCAAAAAATGAGAGAGTATGACACTACTTACTTCTGTAATCTTGAAACAAGTACCCAGCGCTCTAAAGGATAAAGTCCTGAGGTTTACATTTCAGTTCTCAGAATTGTAATTCCTAAAGGGTGTTCAGTAATAATTAAAAAGTGAAGTCTCTCTACTCTAAAGACATTGTGAGCTCCAAATATTTCTAGTTCCTTTTCACCCCAGGAGAATTATATCCATATGGTCCTTATTTCATTTCTGACTTCAGATACCCCAAAAGGTTGTTTTGAAAGACATTCTTTTTATTCTTTTACATTGGCTTTACTAGTTTAAGAGATTACCTGCTAAATTAGATGTGCTCACATTCTTTTGTTCAGTAAGTGCAGTCACCTACAAATAAATTTCCTATTAAAATGTTCTCACAACACACTGCAAAGCAAAATAACTTTTTCAAAGTAACAGTTGTTATATTTTAAAGAGAATAAATTTAACTGCTGAAAACACACACAGAAAGGACAAATTCTCTGAAATTTTCACCGGGATGGAAAATGTTAAATAAATTTAGAATGGTGTGTTTATTAAACTATAGTGTTATTTACAACCATAATTCATCAACCATAAACACAAGAATGTGTTTGCATGGCATGCTACAACAGAAGCTTTATTCAGTTCATTCAGAAAAACAATGGCAAAATAAATTTCAGTTGCAAATTCACAGATACAAGCTTCAATGTATAAAGTTGTATATAACAAAAAAATACAAGTAATATTTATAACAATAACTTACAGATACAAACTAATGATAAACTACAATTTCACATAGGATTGTAAACATTTTGCACACTTGTCAGTCCTTTCTTTTAGGCAAAGTGCTCTTTTGATGACAAATAAATTAACAGATACATACTAGAGTGAACTATCTCCAGACAATACAAAAAAAAAAAGGGTTTTGATTTGTTTAGTCCTTGTAAACATAAGTTTTACAAAAAAATGAAGAATCAATAAAAGTGTCTTGCAGGTCAACTATAGATACATACCTGGGCAGCAAAGTGATGTTGGAAATGCTTTGGGTGTTAAATAAAAAATTAACATTAATACTTTTTCAATTGTATTTTATACATAATAAATGACAAGCTTATATCCTTAATCATTTTTATCCCTGAAAAAAGGAATTAAGTATGACTTATTGGCAGTTGTGTCATTGAATGGGGTAACAAGGGCTGGAGTCCAAGAGTTGTTGGTGAATGAGCTACAAAAAAGAAATTTGTGCGTCAGTTTTCTTGGGTGAATATAACTAATTTAAAAACAAGCAAGAACAATTCAAGGCAATGTGCTTTTGTTACCCATTATAGCCGAGGGCACCAACCTACACTCACTCATTTCACTTACTTCAGCGGCAGCGTGAACATTCAGAATAGTTCTATAAGTATTAAATAAAAATTTGGAATGAATTACCCCCAAATCTGTGTACACAGCTTTCATGACCTTAATGTCATCCATTCATAGCCCATTCACTGCACTTTACCCTATATCTTAGACAGTTTTGTCTATAGAGATGTTGCTAGTGTTTATATGAAAGTGTCTATAGGATGATTTCCCCAATTCTCACTTATTGTTCTTGCTTACTTGCCTCTTCTCTACACATACATGAAAATCATTTGATTCAGGCAATGCTACAATCACTAATGTGAACACATAATTTTAATTTACTGTAAGCAAATAACAAATGGTATAGAATTTGATCTCTTATTTAATTAACACTAAAATGAATTTTCTACTTTTAGCGAGATCTATGTTATTTTAAACCAAACTTCCCTCTGACAGCAACTAAGAAAGCTGGTAAAATTTTTAAAAATCTGTCTGAAGGTATGTGGAAGACACCAAGGTATGACAGATTACTGTGTCAAGTCTCAAAAGATAAATGAAAGAACATTGGGATACTTTTCCACAAGGTTAGTGACAATTTTAAAAGAAAAATATCAGTTTAGCAGAATTTTCAGAAGTTAGATTTTGCCTGGGTGATGGACAATAGAAATTAAATACTAAGGGCCACTGAAGATAAGCCCTGGTTAAATCAATAACAAAAAAAACAAAAAGGAAAAGGAAGAAAAACAAACAGGCTTTGGTGACCAGGGATGGGGGTTGGGGAGGGGTCCCTAAGGGTTAAATCCAAGGAGAAGTGAACCAGAAAAGTACCAGCCCTCTTGAGAACTGACAGCTGATTGGATTAAGCTGATTTGCTAGCCAAACCTCTGCCAGAGGTCAAGTTAAATTCCCTGCCTTCTGGTGGAAGACATCATCCAAAGTCTTAAATTATTTCTAGTTTTCCACACCCAACATCAGAAATACAATAAAAATAGTAAGAAAAAAAAGACATGAAATGCTGAAAGAAGAGAAAAAGAAAAACAAGAGACATACAATAAATCCAGATACTAAAGTTATCAGACATGAACTTTAGTATAACTATCATTAATAGAATGTTTTAAATAAGTAACAAAATAGAGGTATCTAGTTCAGAAATAGAAACTATATGAAAGAAAAAAATGGGAATTCCAAAACTGAGGCTAAAATGAATGAAACTAAGAACCCAAACAATGAATTTTATAGCATACTAGATCTGAAGAGAATTGGTGAAGCTGAAGATAAGTGAGAACAACATATCTAAGCTGAAACATGGACTGTTAAAAAGCTGGGAAATGTGGGGTTTTTCCCTAGCAACAGGAATAGTATTTGACAAAAGTTGAGTTTTTGGTAAAAAAAAAAAATAAAGGCATTAAAATGCATGTATATATGGAGTAACTCTAGGCATATTTAAAAAACTAGGCACATATAAAGAGAGCTGGTCAAAAACATTCACTTTCAAGTAGCAAGAAAAAGACCAGTAACCGACAATAACAAATGGTAGCAGGTTATTTCTGAACTCTCCTTATCCTTATTAAAGAACAATGAAGTTAGAAGAAAATGTTACCATATTTTCAAATTACTGGAAGGAAATAGTTGCCTTGTAGACTTGCAATAATATCGAAATTAAATTTACAGCTGCATTAAAAATAAGTATTTATGGCTGGGCATGGTAGTGCATGCCTGTAAACGGAAGCCTAGGAAACCATGGCTGGGGCCAGGGATCATGGTTTGAGTCCCGCCAGGGGCATGCAGTGAGACCTAGTTCCAGAAAATATAGTTGGGTGTGGTGGTGTACGCCTATAATCCCAGCTACCTGGGAAGATGAAGCTGGGGATTGCTTGAGTCTGTGGTACCCTGGGCAACGTGAGCCTGGGGTTCCACAAGCAAAAATAGCGAGACCTAGTCTCCAAAAAAAAGTACCTATTAACAAAGCTGGTAAGAGATATACTACTTTTAAGCCAGGTGTGGTGGTGTGTACCTGTAATCCCAGTTACCTGGGTGACTGATGCTGGGGATCACTTGAGTCTGCAGGTTTGAGACAACCCTGGGCAACATAGTGAAACCTAATCTCAAAAAAAAAAAAAAAAAAAGATATGCTAGAAAATAAAGCTAGACTATAAAAAAGAACTTAGAGATCACCTAACTAAGTTGAAAGAGGTACTTAGTGCATGGTATGCATACCATGGAAGACATGTTGTTAATACAGCAGTTTCCTACAAATTGATCTGACAGAGTTTATCAAATCTGAACTGCTTTACTGCTTTCTTTCTTAATGGAAAGAGATCAAATGATATAATTTATGAAAATGCAGAGTAAGAATAGATAATACAAACCTGAAAAGAACAAAGTACTTCTGGATATCAAGAATGATAGTTTTAGCCTAATTCAAAAGATGAGGTATTAATTAAAAAAATAAAACAATAGAGGATACAGAAATTGACACATATAGTATATGATTGATGACATGACTAAGGATAAATATAACACTACAAAGCAATGTGGAAAATTGGTGTTCACTAATACAATGAAAAAGTTTCTCCTATCAGCTGTGAAACTCAATTCTAGATGGAATACAAAATCTAAATGTTAAAGGTAAAATAAAGGTTCCAAAAGATAACAGAAGAGGAACATCTTCATTTTCTACGAATAGGAATAATTTCTTGAATAGGTCACAAAAGAAGCACTACCCAGAAGAAAAAAAAGTGATAAAATTATATTAAATCTAGAAACTGTTCTCAACAAAATACAACCTTAAAAGAGCAGAAATAAATGGCAGGTCAATGATAGGAGACATTTACAACATATATAAGTATCAAAAAACGTCTTTAGATGCACTGTACAGCAATAACTAAAATCAAGGGAGGGGGAAGCAAAAAAGCCAACAGGCCTATACGCAAAAAACACAGATTCTTCAGCAAAAAAGATACACAAATAAGCAGTGAAAAAGTGCTCTCTAATCACTTATGTGGGGAAAGCAAATTAAGAAAATGAAATGGTTGTAGACAACAATCAAATTGGCTAAAATTAAGAAATTACTCCATATTGTGCTGGCAAGGACATGCAGTACTTGGAATGTTCACGACGATGGTCCAAGCATAAACTGGTCGAAATCTTGATGGAAAATGGCATGGCAGAATCAACTGAAACTCAAATGTATGTGTAGCCTACAATCTTATGTTTCACTCCCAAATATATACCAAAGAGAAGTGTGAATTGATGTCCACCAAAGGACATGCTCGATAAAGTCCAAAGCAGCAGTAAGAGCCAAATGGAAATAACACAAATGTCTTATCAGACATAAAATGGCTAAGTTATGGTATATTCTGAAAGTAGAATTCTATATAACAATGACAACAAGCAAGCTACTGATTCCTGCAACAATTAGAAGAGTCTCATAAACATTGTAATTGAAAGAAGAGCACATAAGAATGTTTTGCATGGTTCAATTTACAAAAAGCCCAGAAACAAAACCAAAACATGGTTTTAGACATCAAGAAGATGACAGTTTTGGAGGAAGAAGATTGAGAGGGACACAAGAGAGACTCCTGGAATGTTCATTATGTTTTATTACCTCATCTATGTAGTGTTCACATGTGTATTTATTAGCTTATCAGGCTATATATTGTGAGTGCACTTTTATATATGTATATCTTGCATCTACAAAAAAGTTTTTAACAGAATTCACTAAACCCCAATCTAAAATTCTGACCATGAGTACTTTCTCTGATCAAAGGAAAATAAATTATTTAAATATTTATCTGGCTCAACCCCCCCACTTCCCCCCAAAAAGACCTAGGTAAATATCAAGAACTAAGAGTCATTTTTGATATGTGTATTTTAGCTGTTATAGAGGCTACTAAACTTGTCCCTTAAAAGGCAGCCACAAGAATAAGAAATTTTAGATAGTTTTGCTCTTTACTGGCCCTCCCCCCTCAATACCTCAAATATTGAGATACTTCAAAATGTGAATCCTATTGATAAACTAATATTAGAAGCTATCAGATACTGATTGCTTAGGAGACAGCTATTAAATGTTGGGATACCTACCATCCATGTAACTATGCAGCGCAGTTAGCATCGTGCCATCTTGGGGCACATAGGCAGAATAAGCCATTTCTTCTAACATGGGCGGAGACAGCCTGGAGGGCGGCACTGCTGTGACTGGGGCAGAGGAGGAGTGGTTAGGACTGACGTGTTTCTTGTGGCGAGCTCTACAATTCTGAAACCACACCTGAGGGAGGAGAGAAGCAATGTAGCAGGTTCTGAGTACAGCATCAACTGGTTTTAAAAAGGAGTGCAACCTCAATTACTCCACCATATAAGTACAGTATAAATCTAAGTAAGATTTTCTAAATGTTTCTGTCTATAGATAGAAAAGAAACATGTTAGTACAAATAACAATAGACATTTTCTTTTCTCGAATAATAAGCAGTGGTGATTTACACATTGGAGTTGACTCCATACTATGCCAATCTCTTCTAAAAACAGAATAAAAAAAAGGATAGGTAGGACTCAAAAATTCAGAAAACTCTTAGTTTTTCTTCTGGCATTTGGGACTAACAGAAAAAGTCCTTCTGATGAGAACTTATAAAGAAAACATACTAACACACCTGCTGAAATTATTTCAAATCTTTTTTTTTTCAAATGACTAAAAGTCCTACTGAGAACTTAATGTTTCTACAACCATTTGATTTAGTTATTCCAGTCACATTTTAACATGCCAAGTTTAATATCTCTGAGTAAATACAGAGGTTATTCTATAAAAATGCATGTTAATGTCAGGCTTCTGGTAAGAAAAAATGTTAATATTTAAGTAAAATTAAATACAAACACAGAGTATTAAGAATCACCCCTACTGTTCACTCTATCACAGAAACAAAAGAAATTCTGGGGATAGGATATCAGCTTTGGCTAAATAGAGCAATACTGACCAGAATGCTCCAGAAAATGACTTTCTCTGTTTAAATTCTGCTACTGTGAAAAAAATTGATTGTGGAGTATTGACTGTATTAAAATACTATAGCATTTGTTTGCTGTTACTCTAAATAATTCTGTCATGAGAAAAGTAAGAGGTGGTAGGACAAAAATATTCAGGAAATTAGGACAAGAATATTTTGGTATTAGGGGAGGTGAGTGAGGAAATGTCAGGGATAAAGCTGTCTGGGTCCAGGAGATAATTACTGAATAACTAGACACTGAACAATATGACAGAAAGCTGCAAAAATATTGTGGAAAATGTCAGTCTGATTTCAAAGACATGCCCTACCCCTGTGAGTCAAAATAGAGGGCTATTAAAGCACAAAATCAAGAATAGAACTAAAGGGAGACAGTCAATAATGGAATGGAGCTTATAGCCCTGAAAAGATGGTGGAAGGTAGCACTCAAGGAAGGTTTCCAGGACAAGGCTTAGATAAGGAGTGGAAGTCAGCCACACACCTCTTCCCAGAGTCTACGCTAGACTTTTTGATACCTATATGAAGACCAGATCCAAAGCCTCTTGTCAAGGTTCTATCAACAATATTTGCCACTAGCGCCACCTAACCAGACAAGAAGATAAACTCACACATTCCCCAATATGTAACAGTGAACTGCTGCCACCTGCCTTTTCCCTTAACAGTGCGCAGGTACACCCCAAAGGAATGTATAACCTAATTTATATAAATAAGTTATATATAATTTATATATTTAAATAAATTTTATATAAGTTATATAATACACACACACACACACACACAATGCATGGCCCTATGGTTCCCAGAGTTCCTTTACGGTATCTGCAGTCTCCAGAAAATTTAGAGTAGGTGGCACCTACTCAGTTTAAAAAGATTCCATCTTCTTATTTAAGCAAAAAAAAAAAAAAAAAAAAAAAAAAAAAAAAAAAAAAAAAAAAAAAAAAAAAAAAAAAAAAAAAAAAAAAAAAAAAACCTCAGACATTGGAAATAAGCATGAAGGCAAAGAATAAACAGTAAAATAACTACCTTAACAATTCAAATAGTTCCTTGGGAAAAATCATCTACAGGTATTCGAGTATAGAAGCTTGTAAATACAATGTGTCACATAACTTGCATAGCAAAATACAGTGGAGGATTCCAGGCATCAAAAAATAACTTTTACAAGAGGACTATCCAGGTCAGAACTCAAATACAAATCCTTTGATTCTTCATTCTGACTTAAAAGATCCTTCCACTTTGCAAACCTTTAGCAAGACTTAAAAATTTTAAACATAATGTAAAATTATGCTACTCCTATTAAAAAAAGATTGGAAACTACTTCAACTGAAAGGCCATGAAGGCATCCTGAAAAAGAAAAAAGTAAGTATACAATGAACTCTTGAAAAGTCCATACAAAGAATTAAATGTAAAACAGTGTATGGAAAAGACAGAATTTACTGGAGCGCATGGTAATAATAATAATTTAGGAAATACTGGCTAATCATTTTGGAGAAAAATAAAACAGAAAAACCTTACCTCCACTGGACCAAAAGTTAAGTCCATAATCTTTACAGAAACAAAGTCAATATTGATACTCTAGGTGAAGACACATAAAAGAAGCCAAAATTATATGTAGGATGAAGTGTTTGAATACTTAACAGCATAAAAGTTCTACTTGGGAAAATGAATGAAGAGGAAATTGATGAAAGTTTCAGTATGAAAGAGTTGAAACCCACAAAATGGAGAGGAATTAAAACACAATAGAAAAGTGTGTAAAAACATACAATTTTGAAAATTACAAAATAAGCACATAATAAACTTCACTGATAATAAAAGAAATAGTTTTTTTTTCCTAACCTACCAAATTTGAAAGGATGTCAAAGAATGAAAACTTTCAGCATGCTTATGGATTAGGGAGAGAGGAATTTCCATAAGTAGATCTGGGCAGAATAAACTGCTATGAACTTTCTAGAAGGTAATATTTATACTATCATTTAAAGGCTCTAAAATTTTTTATCTTTTGACTCAACAATCTCAATGCTAAAATTTTTTCCTACAGAAATTAGTGGACAAACATTCAAAATACATGTACAGTATGGTTCATTGCAGCATTTTTATAAGAGTGGAAAAACTGGAAATAAGCTAAATAAATTGTGCTATGCTCAGCATATGCAAAAATAAAAATGACACAGATCTCACTATAGAAAGGTATTCTCACTATATTGACTGGAAGTAAAAAAAAAATGTACTGTTTCATCCTTTCCTGTGAGATATAGAATTTATAATTTACTTTTCTGAAGGGTATAGGTGAAAACAACCAAATTGCTATTAACGTCTCACTAACAGACTGGATTCAACAAGTAAATGTGGGTCTGTCTCTAATATACCAGATCATTGTTTCTCCCTAATTCTGGGAATCTATTTGGCATAACAGAATCAGTCTGAGAAACCAAAACTAACTTTTCTACAGGTACTATGCCCAGTACTAGAAAGTATTAGAAAGTAGGCTGGGTAAAGAGGTTATAAGTATTTGAGATCATAGAAATTAATTCTTCAAAAATACTGTGAAGAATGATATGTTTCAATCATATATATAATTTATAAGTCATGTATTTGCATGCTAGTACTCCTTCCTTGGCCATCTTATAAAAAATATTTAAATTCAATCCTCACACATTATAAACCACCATCCAAAATTGTCTTCAAATTTTCTTGAAATCAAGTTGACTTGTTTATAATACTGCTGACCTAAATACTTGTAAATGACATGACAGTTGCCTGTGATTTTTCCTTCTTCAAATAAAAAAATATTCTCTGAAAACCCTCTATTCCCCTTTGCTTCCAACTTCTGGATAATCTGAAATCCAACAGACATGGTCTTGACTTAGTTGCAGCAGTCATTATCATTAAACTTTAAAGTTTTAGATAAGAAGAAATCCTCAGTCCTGGAGTATGAATTCCTTCAATAAGGCAGTTTCACTTTCAGGTACATACACTACTTCTACCTCTGTAGAAAGTCCAGAACATTTTTACAGCCTTTTAAAGTTCTTCATCATAAGTGAAATCGCCTTTTTCTGCATTCCTTTGCCTTTTTCGGCATTTCTTTGCAGAGACCTGGTTGTGTTATCTGCAAGACAGTCTTTAAAGACACATATTCTGTACATACTACTTCTTCCATTCCATTTCTTGATCTTCACATGAATATCCCTGTCACCTTCAAAATTAGCATATGATTTCTAGACCTTCCCTGACTTTGTGGCTTTCCATTAAAAAAGGAAGTAATAATCCAGAGTGGTTCTTTGTTGATCTTCCTTTCTAGAATTTGTGAAACAATCACAACCCTGGCTATCTGAACAATACAGAGGTCATAAGATGTGCCTCAGAGAGTCTCATTACACTGTAGTCACCAAATTCACTGGGAGTCTAAGTTTTCAGAAAAGCTGTAGCACCAGCAGATCTTTCCCTGATTTCTTTGTATGGAGGATTTGTTAATTATGAAAAACCTCAAGCTTAGTTACAATATGCTGACAAACACCCACTTATCAACCACCAAACATAACACATCATATGGATAATGTTGGACTTTATCTTTTTTCCCCAGTGATTCTCATCTTGTAGGTTACGGTAACTTGCATTAATTACTTAAACCATGAGTGCCATTTAAAATATTTCCTATTTCCCAAATCTGTCTATAAGATCTTGACACAATGAGCCACCTCCCTCTTGAATCTGCCACATTCATTTGACCTCCATGATGCTTCTACATCAGACTCATTCCTTGATTCTGGCTATTACCATGTCACATTCAAATAGTATCTCTTACCTGCTCTCTCCTAAAGTCCATTTTTAGTGTTTACTGTGCATAATCTATTTCTAAAGGACTTCATCCTTTAGAAATATCCTTTAGAAATGTCATGACCTTAGATCTCTTTTGAGTCCTGTTCATCCTGTTTACCGACCTAATTGCCATCATTACTGCCTGATTAGCAGAACTGAAAAATTCATGTCCCTCTCAACTGTCAGGTCAACTGTCTTGATTTTAATATTCTTGTCCATGGCACAATTCCCAAGGACACTTTGACTTCAAATTTAAGTCATCTTTGACTTCACTCTACTACCTCAATATGGTATGCAGGTCCCTTTTGTTTATTTGTTTGTTTGCTTCTCTAGTACTCCACACCTGCCATCAGTGTACAGTTAATAAAATGTTTCTTGGAAGAATTCTAGGCACTACTCCAGTTAAGTCTCTTCAAAAAAAATCACTACTGCGCTGGGTTAATCTGGCTCTATCTAGTCTCTCCCAACTTCAGTCTTTACCAAGTACTCATACCAACTGTTTTCTCCTCAAATCACGTATCTTCCTCCTGCTCAGATGAGAACTTTACAATCACATCTCTCCGAGTTCAGATCCAACAATTTAAATCAGTTACATAACTTGCAGACATAAATCTTACTTTTCAATAAATGTGTTTTAACTGGTTCCTTCCTTATTTTGGTTCATACCACTTTCTCTATCTGGATGATAAACATAGGACATAAACAACCTCTACATACACCCCTCCCCTCCCCCACATACACACACTTACACAAATGTAATCAAGTTTACAGAAAAAATACACACTTCAGCAGGCACAGTGGCGTGCACCTGTAATCCCAGCTACCTGGGAGGCTGAGGCTAAGGGATCACTTGAGTCCGTGGGTTCAAGACTACCCCAGGCAACATAGCAAGACCTAGTCTCTTACACACATACACACACACACACACACATACACACACACACACACACACATGCACACTTCAGAGCTAGATTTAGCAGGGAATAGGAGTCTTTTTTAGTCTGAGGACCTTAGGGTTGCTGAGCACTGAATGAAGTAGCATGTGCAAAGTGTCATATGATATATCGCAACCAGATCAATCAAGATAATTATTAATTATCAGGATTTAGACAACTGATGTAAAGTATGAAGAATCCTAACATGGGAAGCTAATACTTTGACATTTCTTCACCAAGAAAAAAAAAAAAAAAAGCACATTCATATAAAGACCAAGTATAGAACTTTAATTATCCCTTGATTAACACCTTTAAAGTGCTCACCTGTATCACACGTCTGCTCAAGCCTGTTCTTTCTGCGAGTTTCTGAAGAGTCTGTGCATCTGGATTGTTGTCCTGAGCAAACTGTGCTTGCATAACCTGTTATTTTTTTTAAAATGTAGGAAGTAAATAGCTAAAAAAAGAAATTCGGTCTTCTGCATTTTGATGATGAGAAACATAAGACATGCACACAAAAATGAGATACTTGTATTTTATTCATTGAAAATTACTGTGGGGAAGTATGTATCAATGAAAAAAAATGCATGTTTTATAAATTTATACAGAACTTGCTATGCTGAGATCTTTAACAAAATAACTCATTTCAACATAAAACCTTGTCTCTCAATTATGCTGTTATAAAAATAAGTTCATCTTTTCTGTTTATATAACTCATAAGTTAAAAGCATAAAATATAGGCCTCATACACAGTTTTTCCATTTTCAAAAACTGCTAGTATTAGAAGAAAATTTAAAATAATCATATCACATTATTTAACCTCTACCAAGCAAAACAAGTTTAAATGTCCCTGCTACACAAAACATGTTTCCATTTAACTCAATTATTGTTCTAAGAACTTGCTCCATGCAAAGGAATGTCTAGGATCTTAAAGAGAGATACCCAACAGTCCACTAAATAAGAATTCCCTAAACATCTATAGATAGAAAAAGCTCCCAGGCGATACGGATATGAGCAAACCCTTCAACTGGAAGCACTGTGCCAAGTGCTAAGAAACAGTGATGTATGAAAAAACTGTCCTAGGTCATCTTCCAGGAGAAAGATAGACATGCTGATGTAATACTAGGGGAAGGGATTGGTGTGGAGGCAGGGGAAGCAGTACCAGAATAAAAGCCCAAGCCAAGTCCTTTGACTTCTTTCAGAAAAAGAAACTGTGGGGATCAAGCAGAATACCTAAGTTTCATTATTTCAAAGTCAATCAGTTGAGATATTATACGATATAAACAAAGAAGTATAATGAATGAGAAAGGGGAGCATATTATCCAACACGATTGCACAATATTATAGGTGTAGGATGCAGATAACCACTCTACCAGGAGACTTAAGCATTGCTGGCCTCAATCCTCTTTCCAAAGGACGAGTCTTTGTATTCTCCACTAAGCTTCTCATACACTAAATTCTGCCATTGTACCTGTAACAAGACAGTTACTTTACCCATTCAACAAGTTTAGGTCTTTGTGGCAGAAAGTGCATTCTTTGAGGGTAAAAGGATTGTCTTATTCCTCATACCCCAAGAAGCTAACCCTTCTTCCCCACAGCATGCATTTGAGAGTTATGACATGTGAAGCTTGACTATGCGAGGAAAATCTGAAGACAGAGAGGGGTAAAAAAAGATTAAGACTAGTGTTTTCTGAAGAAACCTTATGAGGCTCAAAAGTCATAATTTTTTTTTAGTTCTAATTAGTGGCTCTTCTAGAATAAGTTATTCTGACTTTCTATCCAACTTTATTTGCCTACATATTCCTATAAATAGTACAGATACCCCTTTCTTTAAAACATGGACAGAATTAGCCTAAAATTTTCTTTCTTACCCAAAATGTGTTATGATAGTATCTTCATGTATAAAGAGTTGTTTATATGTAATATAGCATGTAACATCCCAAAGAGTAAAAGAATAAGCAATTTAAGCATGTCTATTTTGTTTAATTTTGAAAGTGAGAAACAGAACAGTAATTTGAAGATTTGTTTATAAAGTCATTATTGGTAATTTATGAAACAGAGAACGCATGCTTTTCACAAACACATTTTAAATTCACAAATAATGGATGTACATTGCACTTATCAATATCTCAACAAGAAATAAAGCAAAGCTTCAACAAACACTGATGACTTAGAAAAGAAATGTGCAAAAGGAGATACGCATATCAGTGTTCAGTTTCACAAATAACCCTTTTCATTTCCACTTAGCTTCATTATTTATAAAGATGCCCAAATCCACCCCAATCCTTTACTGAGTTCTTTTAACACTGTCAAGAAATGATCATCTTGGCAATACTCATCATTTTAATGCCTAGAGGTCTAGCAGAAATGTGAGCATGTGCATCAGTGCATCAGCAGCTGATTACCTCAATCTGAAAACAGATTAAAATTAAATGCCAATCTGAGCATGCTTAACATTAGTAATCATTCAGCAAGTGCTTCCAACTACAAGAAACAAACAATAATGTCCAGTAATTCTAAAATATAATTTCTATAAATGGGAAAATATATGAAATATTTTTGCCAAAACAAAATATATTTTATTTTATGAGTCTTATTTTTTCTTCCTATACAGTTCTAAAGAATTTTAGGAAATTATCTTGCTTGTTGCCCCTATTTTAATTCCCTTTTCTCAAGACCTCACCAGTAGTTTTGAATTAACTTACTGATTACCTGAATTATTTTTATTACTCTGTTAAATTCAAGCACCAATTGAATATGTTCAACTTTCTGAAATGTACAACTTGACAATGAGAGTACACTGCTTGATTTATGAGAGGTTCTGGTAAAAATAAATGATTCCAATATTTAAAAACCTAAAACTATCTCAGATTAAGTTTTAAAGAGCAAGGATTGTGTCTTATTTGCTTTGGTCATCCCTGGTATAAGACAGATGTCAAAATACACTGAATGAGAACATTCTTTTGAAAGCATATCACTTCTGCTTTCACTTTTGAAAACTATGATTCCAGTATATATATTTTTAAATCTATGATTCTGATGACATTTTTACACACAAGGCATAACTTGAACAGTTTATGAATATTTGCCTTTTGAAACTAAAGGGTTATCTAGAAGACTCAGAATCTCACTCAGGCTCTCACTGCCACTGCCAGGCAACAGGACTGTTAAGGCACAGTTCCACTGATGGCCCCCTGGAAGGCCAAGAGAAATGAAAAGATCAGAGGTGTTAGGAGGAGGCTCCAGGTCTCTTTGCAATTCAAGCCCATGGTGGTTGCCAGTGAAGGGAGTGGCAACACCTCTGGAACTATTGTTAAGACTTAAAGGGAGTAATGTAGTTAAAATGCCTGGCACAGGACTTGGCACACAAAGATCCACAAATACTATTCCCATTTTATTAAATTAATATCCAAAAATTATCTTCCTATTGTCTACATAAAGTGGTTTCATATTTTCACAATTATAATTTTAGCAACAAACTTTCATATCAAATTAAACTTTTCATCCTTGTAATAATTAAAATTATTTGCACTTCATGGAAAAAGTACATTTTGAAAAAAGTATATTATAGATTCAATTTTTATTCAGGTGCCTGAGTATTTTGCCACCAAGTCTCCCAGAGGTATTGTATTTACTAACTAGGATCTTATGTGACCTTCATTACAACCTAATATAATAAGGTATCCAGAAAAAGAAGGTCTAAGCAGTAATATTTATTTCAACTGACTTATTATTCCTGCATTACTTATTGACCATACAGTCTATGCAGAAAGTAAGGAATCACAAAACAATCATTTGTAAATTTTTTGAAATGAATCTATGTCAGGTTGCTTTCCAGTGGCGTTATGTTCCCTTGTAGTATTTGTGAAAACATCAAAGCTATTTTTCCTAATCATTTTCAAAATTTCTCTCAGAATATGTTGCATTCATCTTAAATTAAAAAAGAAAGTCTTAGAATATTAATTAATTTTTTAAAAAAATTACTTTCATTCGTTAGCACTGAAATAAAGGTCCTTTTAAGTCTGAGTTAGGATGGATATTATAGGTAAAGCACCCTGTGTAAGTACACAGTAGGTGCTCAATAAATGTTACTTTACCTTAACATAAAACAAATACCCAGCCACATTAACATTTCAGAAAACATGATTTTTTATCTGAAAAATATCAAAAAGAATCCTATGTATTCTTATAAAAGAATCCTATGTATTATTGCTTAAATTAAGCAATAATTTAATCATTTTCTTAACAATTTGCATAAATTGAACTTATGAAAATTATATTTAGTGCAACTAAACTGAAAATAATGCCTCCCTTTTCAGGGGATATAATCAACCTTTAGCATCAAATTACAGAATTACTCCCTACTTTCTTGTCTGAAAACAAGAAAGGGTCTGTCTGACTGGAGTCAATCAGTAGATTCCTGTTTATGGTAAGGCATATTCAATTCTTTCCTACTCAGAAAACATACAATCTTGCCCATTAAAGACTCACTATGGTTTGTTAAAAAAGATGAACACATCGATGTACCATATACCTACTACTGTATGTCTCTTTCTGTTAATGAGTCTAAAAATATTTTGTCTTTTGCTGCTATTATATGTAACAATGGACTAAATTAATTTTTTCAGAAAGGAAGGATAGATCAACATTTTGTTGCCACTCTGAAAATACCCAAAGACTCCAGGGAAACACAGCTTGAATGACTAGTTCACACCACTATTATAACTCTGGAAATGCCAATAAACATTATAGGAGAGAAAAGGTATGTTTTTATAATTTACCAAATAAATTTTCACAAAAAGTACAAGCTAACTTTTTTGAAAATGCAAAAATACTTTTTTAGCATGTCGTGTGTGTGCGTGCGTGCATGCGTGTGTGTGTGTGTGTGTTTTGTCTTTGGTGGGGAGGGACTTCAAAAATCATACATTCTTTGTCATGTCTACCTGGAGTTGATCTGCTGTAAAGCTGGTCCGAGCTCTTTTTGCTGGTTTTGGATGATTAACATCTTGCTCTGTGAGGAGGGCACCTTCAACACTAATCCCATTACCTTCATTAAAACAAAACAAAACACCATACATGTTGATGATTCAAAAGGGTGCACTGGTCATGTAATAATTGTTTCTTGCATCTCTTGGCTTGGTGTCAAAATGCATACATGTTCTAGATGGGCAAATCCTTAGTTTAAGCTTTTAAACACAGTAGACATACACTGTGGAAACATTCCGATTTTAAGTTTGTGTATTTAGTCAATGTGAAAAAAAATTAGAAGTCCACATCTAAAGTTCATTCAGAGGAAGGCAAATGCAAGGAAACAACTGGTAACAAGAAGCAAAACAGAACACTAAATTCAGGCTTCTGCCTGAGAATATGGCACAAGGTTAATACACATGCCATGGCTTTCCCTGTAAATAAACAGATGGAGACCATCACTAGAGTGCTTAATGAGCTTTACCACAATTACATTGCACAAAATAATGCATTAAGATGACCTTAGGAAAAAATCATTTTTATCCCTGTATTCACTGTCCCCGAAGACTCAAAAGTATTTTAAGTATATATTTACCATTTTCCACTTCTCTTTTTAAATTATCCAACATGCAGTCATAATGCACTCTGCAGAGGACTTTCTCTTCCACCAAAGCAAACTCCTCTCCTGTGGAAAGTTGCCTTTTGCAAGAAAAGCAGGCAAAGCACGCCAAGTGATAGACATTTCCTTTGGCCCTCCGGACCCAATCAGTAGAATGGATGTGCCTCCCACAACGAGCACAGCGCGTTCCATACCTTCTATAGTAAACATAGGGCAGGAGGTGAATATTTTAATATTTGGTGAGCTATTCATCAGTCTAAGATCAAACTAATACATTTTATTACTCATTGCATTAAACTAAGCACTTAAATCTTTCAAAAATGAATCAGTAATCAACTATTTTTCTAAAAGTCAATATGGTACCAATCAAGACTTGAGACAGTCATACTTCAAATCTGTTCATAAAACAAAAACTTTTCATTGTTAATCTCAGGGATGACTGCATTTTTTCTTTTAAAGTATAAGGAGTATGAGTTTCAAAACCCCTCTTGTAACAAATACCAATATATTTATAAATTACCTACAAACTCAAGATTTATTCTCTCTGTATTCCTCTCTTCCTCTCCAGAATGAAAACCTTGAAGTGCAAGAAGTATACCACTAAATTTATAATGATGTATCAACATGAAGTTGAGATAAGAAAATGCTTTAAGTTTAACGTTAAAACATTTCAACATTTCAAGTAATAGTGTCAAAAATGAGAACAGAAATTGTTCACGGGGGTGGGAGGGGTGAGGAAGGAAAACTCAGAAATATTTCCTTTGGTGATAAGCTATTACATTGTTATCCACAAGGAGGAGAATATATCTGAAGCTTTCAGAGACATGTCTGGACATCAAATGCAGGTTAGTCTTAAAATATCAAGTGCAAATATTCCTCTTTTCTCCCACTCTTAGAGACAGGATGCTCTGCCACGTTGCCTATCACATTCATGGCCTGGCATGTCCACATCAAGCTAGATTAAGTATATGTGTCTGTGTCCACTCATTTCTTTAGTGGTACTGCTAGTTTTATTTCTTTAATTAATTTTATTTCTTTAATTAATCTGGGAAATTAAATCCAGAATTACACAATATAGTAAACTGTTAAGTATAAAAAATACTAAAGTTTCAATAAGGCTTTGAAACTATCCCTTTCCAAAGGTTTTTAACTTACCATTAAAAATTAAAATTAGTCTATCATAAATGGAAAAAAAAAGAGGGAGGCTACTGGTATTTCTAAGAAATGGAAAGTAAAGCTGATGAGAGTGTTTTTGATAATTACAAAATTCTGTGACTTCCTCAAATAAAGATTCTGGGTTTCATGAAGTACTTTTAATTACTTAGCAATTTTATTCAAATCATTCACTAAGCTCCCTGAATCAATTTTTAAAATTGAGTGCAAACAACATAATGAGAACTACAAACTTTGCTATGTAGTTTTAATTTCCCAACTTCACAGTGAACACTTTTTTGGAAATGTAAATAAAATTTATGCTTCAAGATGATTTTCAATTCTTAGACAACTATCTATCAAGAACTGATTTATAAAAAAGTCTGTTTAAACAATTACAAAAAATACATAGAAAATATTACATTTACTATCTTAGGAAAAAATAATCCCATAAAGCAAAGATCAAATAATCAAGGAAACAGAATTTTCAGGCAGAAAAGTTAAATGGTATATTTCTGTACTAGAATGGTTAAAATATTGTTTTGAATAATATGGATCATTCAGATATATTTCTCAAGTCTCCAAATTGCTAGTATCTTATGAGAATCTAACTAAGGATCATTCTACAGTAAACTGGTTATGCATAACAATACCTTGATTTGTTTGTTCCTACATAATTATTCATTTCTTTTTATCACATCCTCCAACAGGCTTTGTCACAATAAGTCAATATTTCATAATCTATACCTATATAAAGGGTTCTTGTTTTTAATACCTAAAACTTTTATTTCTCAAAGTAGAATTATTTAAAATTAGTTTTTGTATGATGAATTCCTAAAACACATAAATAAGCTTAATTTACTTGTGTAATATAAATTATTTTCAAAAATATAAAGCACTTTCATTTTGAAATTTACTATGCAGAAAAATTGGTCTTCAATAAGTAAAATGATAAGAAAACCAACTTGTAAAATTCTATTTGCATAATAATCCTTGGAGTGTCTACTGAAGAAAAGTTTTACAGTGTACCTGAAATAATCAAGTTTGCAAAAAATGTCTTTGTCTTTAATATAACAGCTTGTGTGCTTTCCTAAGGAGGTTCTGCAGACACTACAGGAGAGACACCGAACATGCCAGCACAGGTCGTTCACCTATAAAGGAAATTGGGGCAGGATAAGAAGACATTCTACTACCAAATTTAAAAATTCACTGATTTAACATACAAAATAATTTAAAAAGCTGATTCCTTTAAATACTTTAATACCTGCTCTGTACATTTTCATCTGAAAGTGTCATTTACATAGCTACACACCCAGGTATAGTCTCTTTTGGACCTCAGCCTCAAAGTTATAATAACATATTCAACATTTTTGGTTAAACATTCTGACCTGTTGAAGAATTAGGGTTTTGGGTTTTTTTAATTGAACTTATAAAAACAGACAAAATTTTGGTCATTTTTAAAGTCCTACATATAGATTTGTTATTTTTTCTTTTACCAAATTTTTTCGAAACATCATGAAACCTGGTAGCTAGTGAAATCAAGTCACACCTCCGTCTACTTTTTGGCCTAATAATTATCAACTGTTCATCAATAAAGTTAAAAGAGAAAAGGTGAAAAAAATTGTGGGATAAATACTTACCATTATAAAGAAGGAAGACAATTCATTTTCCTTGGAGAACAAAAATTGCTAAAGGAGATTTAAAATTGGTATGGCAGAAGCCCTGGCTCCCTTCTAACAGTAAGTAACAGAATAAAGAAATAAAGTATCAGCACACCTACTACTTGATTGTTTGACTAGTGGGAAAAAAAAAATCAAGAATATAAGTAGTTCTAAAAAGGCACCCAAAAACCACTTGCCATTTACACTCCAAATAGTAAGGCATAAAATGGTGCTTTATTAAATAACAGCACTTTATGTTTTCTAAATAGAAACATGAAATACTGTCAATAATCCTCACTGTAAGCTGTTGCCACATTTCAGATTTCAGGAGGAATGAAGATATGTATTAGACTGAACTTGTTGCAGGATAGGCGCCTAAACTTCACTCCTGTTAAATGGACACAATATCTAGCTTTATGCTTAATTAAATTTCATGTAAAAGACTAGCAATGATACAAAAACATTTTTTTGTTACCCCTACCAATGGATTTAATGCCTAAAATAGGAAAGTAATGACTGTGAAATATGCCTTTTGCTACACTATTTCAAAATGAAGATTTACCTGTCCAGTGATTTTATCAGATTAACACCACTGCTTAACATGTTTTTCTATGATGTGAAAGAGAAGGAAAAAGTTTCACTGACTTTTTAGTGCAGTTATGAGCCTCTTTCAAAGCATTATGAGAATATCATTGAGATGAAATTTTTAAAGTTTTAACTTTTGAACTTGCTATAAAAGAAAAACCTACACATTTACTGTTCAAGAGAAGGGAAAAGCAAAGAAAAAAACTGAAGGCTTTAGAATAAGAAAATATTAATAATGGCAAATACTGTCCTGGTAATAGATTTTTTTCCTCAAATGGGACCAATTAAGTTAAAGTTTAGAAGTATAAACTTTCTTTTGTATTCCACTGTTTCGGGCCTTATGCATTTCCAGTTCATCCAGGCTTTTTTTTAAGCAAGGGTGGATTTAGGCTTCAGGGCAGAGCTATGGTGATTTTCTAATTCTCTGAAGCCAGACTTAATGTGTGGTTTGCATTCTCTCTTCAAACTTTACTTTTAAGAGAAGTATTTCTTTCTTATCTTCTATTCTTTTCCAGGGAGGAAAGGGAAAAAAATTCCGGGCAAGGTAAAATTTCTCTAATGGCTGGTATTGATCCAATACATATTTGCATATAGTACCAAGTAAGAAGAGCCACACAAACTGACAGGGCACTTAATAATAAGAGAGGGCAAGAGATGTTTCTCTCTCTTTTTTTTTTCTCCCCCCTTACTTGCCTCATAAGTAAAATTTCCATTACCAGTTACATCCTTAAACAAACACTAGATTCAGCAATTAATTTTTTACCCAGCAACTCAAACTGAATCCAAATCAATGTGGGAGAATTAAGTACCTAAAATTGAAAATAGAGTTCAGGACTCAAGAATGTACATAATCATACAGTATCAAATCTAGGGTTAATATATTCATACACAAAAAAAGAGGTAGAATAAGACTATATGTAACAGAATTCATTGGGAAGACTCTAGTCCTATTACAAAGGAAATTGCTATTTAACTCATTAACTTAGACATCTTATTTAATACAAACATATATAACTAAATGTATCTTAACCTATAAAATGTGAATGTTAGAAACTATTTTCCTATTTGAGAGAAACTGTTAAGAGTCACTTCATCACATCTCTGCTATGATATTACAGTTGTCACTGATCCATTCAGAAAGTCTTAATGATTATGATAATTAATTAGAGGGTTCATTGGAAATAAGTGCCAAAAGATGGTACTAACACACCCAAAAAGGTAGAGGTTTAAAAACACTGAAAGGGGAATATTTAGAGTGCAGATTTAAAGAGAAAGCTATGTAAATTTGCCAGCTTCAGGAATCAACCACCAGTTAAGATTAATTTAGTACTTCTTAATGTTTTCATTGAAACTCCTTTTGGTGCTTTATCAGAGTTGCAGCTATACTGTATCACTTCCACTTTACAAATGCAGTTCTTGAGGTAGAAATTTAAAGTAGCCCACTAACTTGCTTTTCCAACTCATACTCTCTTCTCCACAATTAATCTTATTGAACAACCAGGGGTGGAGGAGGTGGGAAGGAAATGGAAAGTGAACTGGCTTACTACTATTTCAGTGTAGGAGAGATCATTATTTTAAATAATGGTGGTTTTTAAAAGCTATTGAAGTTGAAAACCCAGGGTATTAGGATTAAGACACAAGGGACCATGATCCTGCGTGCAATGACATGGAGAAATATGGCTTGCCAGAATTTTTATTCCAAAACTCCCCTAATATATTTTGAGAGAAGTAAAACAAATTAAGACAGACAGTCAATTCTCAAGTCACCACTAGAAGCACTTCATACCAGGCATCTATAGTCAATCCTTTCTACCTTCCTTCCTTCCTTCTTTGTCTAACTTTACATAGATTTCTATTTTTTCCCTAAGCACTGGAGATTATATTAGAAAGTGCTGGGTAGCCGTCAGGTATTAATCTTTGTTAAGAAGAGAAAGATAATAAAAAATAGTTTTATTTAAATACCCCTACCAAATTTTACATTGGAAAACCTCCAGGTAACCAAGTGTAAACAAACAGTATACTAAGGAAAGACCCTTTATGGCACTTTACTGTGGTTCTCACCAAAGGAGACGGTGTAAAGGTTTCAGTCAACATACGCCCACATGAACTCTCATACGCAGGCAGGCGAGTGGGTGTTATTGGGGGTGAAGGGAACATAACCTGTGACTCATTAAAAAATAATAAGGCAGACGCCTGTTTTAGAAGGGGTAAGGATTTCTCCACTTCCATTCCTGTACATGTCGCTGGCATGTACATCCACCCTGGGTATTGACACTTCCAGACCACGATGTATGACACAACAGCTGTTTGTTGCAACAAGGAAGATTCTAATTTTTGTCTCTCGCTTTTTCCCACTGTATGAGTTGTCCTTGACCGAGATGTGCTATTGGGCAAGCCTACAACCTCTAATGAGAACTTGGACGGAAAAGGGGGGTTAAAAAAAAAACAAAAAAACTTTTCTCTTTTCCCAGCGCTTTCGGGATAACCCCGCTCCCCCTGGGCCTCTCGGCTCCGCCCTACCTTGAGAAGGTACTTGTCCACGATCTCCAGGCCGCAGCTGTTGCACACACACTTGCCAGGAGGGCACACGGAGCCCGAGGCCATGGACCGGGGCGAGGACGACGGGGACAGCGGGACCGAAGAGGAGCACGAGTCCTCGTCCCCCGCTCCCTCCGGGCTCACCTGCAGGAAGCCGCGAGGCGAGGTGGCGGGCGGTTCTCGACCCCTCCTCATCACATCCTCCCGCCGACCCACACGGACTCCCCACCGCCTCTACTCCCTCCCCTCAAGCCACCCCCAGGTCCTACGACCAGGCTTCTACTTCTCCCACTCCTGGATCTAAGCTCCCGCCACGCACCCGCCAGGACGGTCGACCCCTGACCTCAGGACCCGAAAGCTTTGCCGCTTCGCCCAGCCTAGCCAGCCGCGAAGTCTCAGCTGCCCACCTCGCCCCGCCCCAGACCCTCCCTCCGCAGCTCCCGGCGGGGCAATTGGGTCCAGAACGGCGTACGAAGACGGAGGCCCTTAGTCCAAGGCGGCCTCCCTGCAGCGAGTCACGCCAGCACCCGGGTCCCTCCCCACTCACCAGTCCCTCTTCCCCAGCGCCTTTCCGGGTCCTCCCGGCCGCCAGGGCTGCAGTCCGCCCGCACTCTTCCGACATGAGCCCGGGGTACTGCGGAGTGGGAGGGAAGCAATGGGGAGAACAGAAGAGCGGTTCAAGAGGCGGCACGCGCAGCCCCGAGCCTCGGCCTTCTGGCACGCCGGGCGGGCTAATGAGGGCCCCCACGCCGCAGCGCCGCGCGTGCAGCCGTCCGGGCGCCTGGGCCCCGCGCCACGGGCTAGCGAGCGGCCGGCCGCGCAGCCTCCCGGGTCGGCCACGGGCGGCGGAGGCGCGGCCCAGCCCCTGCGCGCGACTCGGCGGCCACCAGAGCGCCGAGGGTTCGCCCAGAGCGCGGCGGAACTCTTGGGGCTCCGGGTTCCAGAGCTCACCGGAGCACGTCGGTTCCCCGCCCCCCTGCCGGGGGTAACAAGTTAATAACAATCATCCCAGCACAAAGCATTTTCTTTCTAGACGTCAATCACGGCGGAGCGGGGATCACCCGGCTAAAGGGGGTGCGTGGGGGCGGGGGGAGGGAGTGGAGTGGGAGAGAAGAAAAGAGGACTGAGAAGGGGGTGGGGGCAGAAACTTGATTTCTTTAATAACCTCAATTAAAAGAGCAAGACACACATATATTTTTAAAAGGGGGCTTTTTGAATTGGATAGCCCGAAAGGTGAAGAGGTTTAATAGGATACTTGAAAGCTAATTACAGCGGGATTTAAGAAGCCTGGTGTTTGTTCCGATGACAATTTGAATGAAAATGCTTCAGATTAAACCGAGCCAGCAGCTCTTTCGTAAACTTACAGCAATTAGAGCTGCGAGTGATTTTCACTCGTTTCTTTAAGGTGTAAATTGCCACTTACTGCTCAGTAAGTCAACATTTGAGTTACTAAAGGATTATTTTTAACCGGCGCAAAAAGCGGGTCGAATAATGGAAAATATCCAGCTGAATTTAATTTGTGCCATTAAAAAAAAAAAAAAAAAAAAACAACAACAACAACCCAACCTCGGTCAGAATGTTTTAAAGCAACAACGCGCATTGCTCAAGTATGTCCAGGCGTTAGCTGGAGTTTTGTTCTTAAACGAAAACGCAGCCTCTCTAGGCTTTTTGTGTCTTCGTTTATGAGAACTCTGGGGGGCAGAGAGGGCAGGGGTCACTGAACTCGAGTGGCCCCAAACTCTGCATTTCTGAGTTTGCACCTCCCCCCCTTCTTCCCTCCCTCTGGCAGCAGCCAGCCGAGACACCGGCCAGCCCCAGGCGTCTCTCGGGTCCACAGCCTGCACCCTCGGGGCGCGCCCTTCGCCAGACCCAGCGCCGCGACCCGGACGCCCCGTCCGAGCAGACACAAAGAGGATTGAAGCCGAAATGCCCCGAATTCGCTTGGGCAACTCTGCCTGCGTCGGGGTAAAGACGAAGTCAGCGGTGTCCGGTTCGGGTCCCGTCGCGGCGCTTGAACGCGCTGCGGCGCTTAACCCCGCTGGAAATGATTTTCAAACTTAAAAATGCCAGAAACCCACCTGTCCTGCCTCAGAGAGGTGAGAGCGCTTCCGTTTTCCCCACCTATTCGCTGACGGGCGACTCGCGCGCCCTGTCCGTAGGCCCTCCCTGTCCGCCCAGGGGCCCCTCCAGGAGGCGCTTCTAGGTCGCGCGGAGCCAGCGGCCGCGCGGGTCTCGGTCCCGCGGGAGATGCCTCCCGGCGGGCTGCCTCGTCTCGCGACAGGGCGCGGGAAGCGGCCCCCGGGTCCCGCCCGACAGTCGCCCTGCCCGCCCGACTCGCGGCTGCCTACCAGCACGTTCCTGGCCGCCAGTTGAACAAAAGCACCACTCACTTGCACGGAGAGCGCCTTAGGCTCGAGGCTTCGTCGCCCAAATTACCGTCTCCATGCCTCAGGATAAGTGAGCTTGTGGGGAGGGGAGGCAATGATTACTGACTAATGCTGCTACGTAATAAAAAAAAAAAAAAAAAAAAAGCCAAGTCTGAAGATGAGGCCGTTACAGGTAATTTCTGAACCTAGTTTGGAAGCCCAAACAGCTCGCGTTTCAAAAGAAACTGCGATTCAGCTAGTCTGGCCTGGCGTCGGCCCTCTCACCTTCTCGTGGGGAACTGCCAGCTCCGGCACGTCCTTTTCTTCTAGTTTACACACAAACATTTGATCGCTTTTCCAATACATGGCACTGCTAGGGCTGCTTATCACATACCAATTCCAGAGGGTCAGAGGCTGTCCGCGTCTGCCGACCTTCCTCCCCGCCCCCGCCCTAACGCACTAATAAAAGCTGACACAGAGCAGAGTTAGAAGGCTACAAAGTAAGTCTTCGTCCAAAGAGGCCGCTGTGGCCGTAACCACTCTCTGATGCACTGTTCTGAAGATTCTTTCTCCAACTTCACTGAGGTCTGTTTCTCCAGGAAGCGTAAAAAAAAAAAAAAACAGTTTTGTTTTCCAGAGGGTGGAACCTTACATAAAGGGAGGGAAGGCGGTGTGGGGTAAAGTCTTTTCCTGAGGAATAATAGCCTCACCTCCTTAAGGAAAAACCCGCCTTCTCTACATGTTAAGATCTTTATCAGAACAAGCCAACTTACACCAGATTTAGTATAAAGGGGGAAAATACCCACTGGGACTGGCCTGTTAACTTCTGACTTAAAAAAAAATCGCTCTGCATTTGCCGTGACTTTTTAATTCTCGCTCCCCAACCAAAAACTAAACAAAGATTCAGGTTACATCTCTTTCTGCAGCTAGAAGAGGAAGCTGAGGTCTGGGTGACTTGAACATTTTATTCATTCTGAAACTCGCAGTTCTTGTCTGCTAGAAGAACGCGACTGCTCTCTGGCACCCTGAGGACTGACTTACGAAGGCGTTAGCAATCCCTTTGCGAAAAGTTTTCTCATTAAGATAATGAAAGAACATCTGAACAGCACAAAAACTAGATTTGAATTGCGACTAGATTTGAATTCAATGCCACAAGAAAGGCGAAACTGTGTTGCTGATAGATTTGCTTTTTTGCTATTGTTCTTTCTTTCGTCCTCCACAAATTTAAGCCCGAAAAACAAACCCCTGCCTCAAATTTTGGCCCCGGGTTTACTGAGGGTCAAGAGCCTCCTCCTCCACGAAAATCTGTCGTTTTGATTAGAATCGGAGAATGTATTTGTTGAAACAGCTCCTCTGTGGAATAACAAATTTCACTTAATTACTTAGTCTATGAAGGACAATCTGGTAAGGGGCTATTACCAATATATTTTTATTTAAAATTCCCCCCTTTAAAAACAAAAACAACGTAGCAGATTGCCTACACCTAAGTAATATGAATATATGGGAGGCTATGTTCTTAAAGGTATTTAACAAAATCATATGCTATCGTTCCACTTGGACGAATATTTTACACACACACACACACACACACACACACACACACACACAAGAGGACGATCGATAAATTCCTAGATCGCTCAGCAGCAGGTTAGAATTGGGCAGTGGTTAGAGACAGGTAGACTTTTTTTTTTTCCTTTGATTAAGTGAAAGTGAGCCGGTTTAACGATCTGGGACCGAGCAACGACTGCAAGTTCAGTTTTTCCTCAATTACATTTTTCTCCCATAAACACGAGGATCCCTAGAGCATTTTCCTATTGCTATTGTTTCCCTTTGCGCGCAGCTGCACACACGTTAATATTAGCCATCCGCCTACCGGGCCTTTCCGGGAGATCGGGCTTAAATTTAAGGAGTGCGGGGGAGGGGACGCGTTGATTAATCTGTGCTTTTATAAAAGTGAAGGCTTAGGGGTGGGCCGCTGCCTTAAAAACCTAACCTATGCGTGAAGAACCGAAAAATTTGTGTTTTTCACTAAGTGCACAAATCAGTTTTTTGGGCAAAAGCCATATAATGCATTTTCCATGAAAGAGCATCGGTCTCGAGATGGTTCTTCCAAAAGGAGACTCCTTGCAGAACGCTGGCTTGATCGGGCCACGTATAGAGTAGGACTGAAAAAGGAATAAAAAAAAAATAATAAAGTTCCAGTTCGGAGATTTAGTTACAGTTCCTATTTTGTTAGAGTCTGCAAAATAAATCTGGGTACTATTTGGCTACTACCCGGGAGAGTTCATCGCGCGGGTCATTTGGAGATCCGCAAAGCGCCCAAGCCGTTTTGGAAAGCAGGGCGGGGGCGCGGGCGTCTATTCGGTCTTTCCACCCACTCTCGCCTAATCAGGCGGCTCTCAATCAGGTTTTCAAAATACTAATCTTGATCTAAGAGCTCCTATCTCTGTATGAGTGGAGGAAATGATTCATTTTTAGAGGCTTCTGGGCTTGGTGAAGAAGAGTGGTCGTTAGACCTAAGAAGACTGGTTTCGCGTTTGCTTTTCTCCCGGCGCCCGGCGGGACGCGGACCTTTCCCGCAGTATAATCGTGCGCACCCAGTCTTGCTCCGTAGACCCCTGACCGGTGAGTCTATTTCTGCGTCCAGGAAGATGTAAGCCTTTGGCTGCGGAGTTTTGTGTGGAGGTGGGATAAGGGGAGTATGAAGATATTTGTCGTGAACCTCGGAGTTGAGCGTACCGTCCATCCTGGCCCCACGAATCTCCTGACCCCTCATTGCGGGAGTGCATGTCGATGGTCAGCTCCTGCAGCTCGCCACACCTCTCACCCACTCGCCTCAACTCGGGTAGAGGAAAAAGTCCGCTTGCTGTTTTGCAAAGTATTTCTTGCCTTCGATGCTTGCGCTTCACCTTAAGGACTTCTTTTTTGTCTTCGTCATAAAGGGTAATAGCCCAAACCCCAATAGAGACCAATTCTGAACAAACGGGGACAGGCCAAAACTAAAACACCTTAAACAAACAAACAAAAAGATGCCCTCTGTCTGCAGGTGGGAGAGGAATTGCCCACATTGGGGCGCTTCCTACCTACTGACTTGAGAATCTAGACGGCTACCTCTCCTTAAAAGAAATTCAGAGACCTCAAGTCCGCCGAAGGGGACTATCGACATTCTGAACTGGATGGCCATTTGCAAGTCCGAAAGAACAGTGCCAGAGAGACTTGGGATTGCATGCTGTTTCGGGCTGCGCCAGATGAATGAGGAGGCGCTGGATGTGTCACCCCAAAGCCCGAGGGATTAGGAAGGAGAACTGGGTCCTGTAGGACCAGGTCTTGATTAGAGGTCCGGAGCTGGAGAGCAGGACCACCAACCCGCCCTGACCCCCACAGCTTCCACTCACCGCGAAGAGCTGCCTAATTGGGCTGCGAGCAGCTGCGAAATTTGTAATCGCCTAATAAGCCTTCCACCTCGGTAATTCTTATCAAAAGGCATAAAAACTGATATTTTCACACTCGGCTTGCACCACAGGCGCCGTTTATAAACATCCTTCATCAGTGGGATGAAATTAAGCCGGCATTGACAGAGGTCTCTGCAACTTGATATTTAAAAGCAATAGATCCGAATTAGCAAATTATGACTTGAAGTAGGCAAAGTCCCCACCAACTTGGCTATTGAACCCTTTGCCTCTGCTCCTGGCGGTGAGTAACCACATGATTGAGGGAACTTAACCTGCGCTACTCAGGCAATCGCCGGGAACTCGCTCCTGCATCCACGCCTGCTCTGGCTCTCCGCTCTCCCACCAAACTTCGAGGGCGCGCTGGGGTCAGACCGGCGGAGACCTGGGTGGCGCACAGCTGGGGCCTGGGCAAAGACCTGTCAACCTGAGGTGTACAGTCCGCGGGCGCGAGACCAGAGTCAGCCTCCGGGTCCGTCCTTGCGCTTTCCTCAGCGGTCACTTTTGCTGTCCGGCCCCCAGGCACCGCGCTGGTGGCTCAGCCTGCTAAAGGACTGGGGAGGGGTTGGTGAAGATGGGAACCTCCCCGTGGGTTGGAAGGCGCAACTTCTGGCTGATTCTCGTAGCTCCCTCCTTACCCGTGAAGGGAAAAACGCTGCCGAGAATGCTGCTAATGCTGCGGAGGTCAACTAGGTTCGGGATTAAACTAACAGGTCCTTTGACTTTTTTGGGGGGAGGAAGGGGGGTTTCTCCCCGTCTCACCATTATTTTTAATTTTTTTCCTGAGACTAGGTCTTGCTATTTTTGCCCGTGGAACCGCAGGCTCACGTTGCCCGGGGTACCACGGACTCAAGCCATCCCCAGCCTCAGCTTCCCAGGCAGCTAGGATTACAGGCGCGCACCACCACGCCCAGCTATTTTGGGGGACTAGGTCTCGCTGTGCTGCCCCGAGCGGGACTCGAACCGCGACCCCCCGGCCTCGCCGCGACTCCATAAGCTGTCGCTTACAGGCGCGCGCCACCGTGCCCGGCCCGTATCACCATTACTAATTAGCCTGGAAAGGGACAGAGAAAGACAGCTGCCAGAGGGCCCCTCCACAAACTTGCGTAGCGCAGAACCCGGTCACCCCTCGGAGAACGCAGAGCTGGACACGCGCTCACCTCGGGACTTACCGGGCCCAGGCGCCTTCTCAGAGTTTGTCACCCAGTTTCTGGGGGAAAGGGCGGGGCGCATTTATTCTCGCCAGTGGATGTCGCCGAAAGGTGACGAAGGCCTCTACCTGGGGCCCACAGGTCTCTCCCCCACGGTTGACCGACGAGGCTCGACGGGCTTCCGGGCGAAACCAGCGTTCGCGGCGCGGGACATCCGGGAACGCAGTGGCGCGCCGCCCCCGGCTCCGCCGCCGCCCCCGGCTCCGCCGCCCCGCCGCCCCGCCGCCCGGGGCTCCCACGTCGCGCTGCGGGGCGATCTTGGCTCCGTTGTAATTGATGTGCGGGCTGCGGCCAGTTATCTCCAGCGCTTGCAGGGACCCAATCACAGAAAACTAAGTTGTGCAGGAAGAACTTCGTGCTCCTTTTCAGGAGGTGCGCTTATCCCCCGGAGCGCGGGGCTACAGCCCTGTGGGCTGCAGAAATAGAAAGGGGAAGCATTTCTCGCCTGACAGGAAGACCTTAGGATAGACAAAACTGGGAGCTTTGAGGAGATCCAAGTTAGGCAGGGGGCGGTCTGGGACGCCCCTGAGCTGAAAGCTACTACACAGAAACGAAAAGTCCACTGCAGCCTTTACTCACTGTGACAGAGCCAAGCCAACAATCCCGCCTTAAGCACGTTTGTGGCTTGGAGCTGCTGATTTTATATGCATTTTGTCGTTCAGAGTAAGCAACACGGTACACCAGTGGAAACTTGATTCTGATCTGTTATACAGACCCGTGCTCGCATAACTGCAGAAGTTGAACTCCAAACTCCAAGTTGAGAGAGAGGTAGAGAGAGATATGAGAGATGAGAGAGAGACAGAGATGAGAGATAGAGAGCAAGAGAGATGAGAGATGAGAGAGATGAGATGGACAGAGATGATAGAGAGCGAGAGAGATAGAGATAGCGAGAGATGATAGAGAGATGAGAGAGACAGAGATAAGAGAGAATGAGCGAGCGAGAGAGATGAGACAGAGAGCGAGAAATGAGACAGAGATGAGAGATGAGAGAGACAGAGAGAGATGAGAGACAGATGAGAGATAGAGAGCGAGTGAGCGAGAGATGAGACAGAGATGAGAGAGCGAGAGAGCGAGAGCGCGCTGACAGGTCTCTAAACCCAGTTCATTTCCTTGCTCGTCCCCCGCACAAGTTGAAGATCCAACCTAGAGTCCACTATTCTAGAAAGAGGATGGAAACCCAACCTTGGAAGACTTCCCTTCTCTACACCCTGGCTCCCTAGGGATCAGTGAGAGCCAAAATAAAACCCGGCTGGAGCAGTAGGAAAGGAAAACTTTATCTGAGCGCAAAGGCATGGGCTTCAGGAGGGGTTGCTCAGAGGTTATATGTAGGGGAGGCGGCGGGGAGCTGTGTGAGCCCCCTATTCGCCGGCTTAAACACGGTTTTGATAAGGGAAGGGCAGCAGGGATGGTTGGCCGCTGTACCGGCACCCCATACATGTTCACGCCATTCTGCCCACAACCCCTGTGCAAATGTTTCTCCCTCGCAAGACTTCCAGTCGTTGCTTGTCCGATATATCTTGCAAAATGATGCTTCAAAACAAAACAACTGGGCAGAATATTCACCAGTCATTTTAAAAATTAAAAGTTTTACATGAATTTCTGGCACAGAAGACTGATTCTTTGAAGTTATCGGTTTCTTCCCCACCCCTTTTCTCTTCCTTCTGTTTTTTCAGCGCTCACCTGCCTACTTGCAGGTTTAAAATATTGAGTGCGGAATTCTAAGTCAAACTTGTAACGGGTTTTCGATCAATTTATTTAACAACACCTCAAGCTTACTCATTTGTAAATACTACTAGTGATGTTGAAATAAGGGTACACTGACTCAGTGGGTTGTCAATAAATACTCTTTCTGCTTCTCATGGGTCCTTCACTACCTTGGAGAAGTCTGAATGTAGAGGAGTCACCAAAGATCTCATTCTCCATGTGAAGGAGGTAGGTCAGTGCTCTTCAACGGGGACCTTGTCTCCAGTAGGCCATAACTGTTTCACTTGATCCAGTCGTCACCACCAGAAGAGCCTCTCTTGACTGTGTCACAGAATCCAAAGAAGAGCTCACAGCCAGGAGCCACCTGTACCTCTTTGGCTCAGGGATGCACAATAAAATTTTCATTCCTTTGTGTCTCTGGGTTATTTTGGGGTTAATCTGGCACATTATAGGCTTAGCACCCTGGCTTCTCCTATTTGTTCAACTTTCTGCTTATTGTGAAAATGGCAATAATCAAGGCCTTTTCTTACTTGTCAAGCACCCCTATTCACTCTTAGGCTGCATAACCTTAGTTCAGAGACTCACCTAAGACCATCTTACCAAGCTGTCTATGAATTTGAACCCAAAGGCAGGACACCCAACTGTTTCTCTTTTTACCCTTAAGACCCACCTTAACCACTCTGCTATGTTGCCCCCTTTCCAGTGAATTCAGAAAGAACATTTTCAACTAAGGAATTTATCCATAGCAACTCAGATGGTTCTTTTATTGTCCTGTTGCCTGGGATTGCAGCTCCAGAACAGGTAATCCAGCTGCCAGCCTTTGCTGCATCCCACTGGCTTTCCCCCAGTTTGCAGACCCAGGGGCTTTTCCTGTTGGGTAGGGAGTGCCCCCTTTCAGCCTCTGCTTTCCCTATAGAGGTTAAATAGCATAGACCCTTTGGGGATGAGGAATCTACCAGGACAAAGGAGAAAAGGGTGTTGGCATTTAAATCAACAGTAAACTTGGTCTTCTTTCCTTTGCAAATTACAGAATCTGTTGACTTATCAGTAAATGGACCAAAGTCTGCATTGAAAAAAGAACCTCACTCTCTACATGCTGTGATGCAAAGGCATGTGTTCACTTCTGGAACTTTTCTTTTGGTTTCAACTTAAGTTTGGATCACTGTTGAAGTGCACAGAGGTCATGGTACCCAGGTCAGTGCACAGGTCATATCTCTCTGTACATGCGATCACCAGGCTGGAAAAGTCTTAGAAATAGTTCTCTGTCAACAAACAGGTGAATAAAGTGACCCCACAGATCTTTCCACAGCTCCAGACTTGAAGGAGGGCAAGAACTGTGTGCTGTTTCCACTCTCTGGAACCTAGTTCAGTGCCTGGCACCAGACAATAAAGGGATCTGTGAAGGGTTGCTTATTGAATGAATGTTACACGTATTGACCACTGCAGGACTTTTACCCTTTTCACTGAATACCCGGTTCTAGTTTCATCTTTATATTGCCCAATTCTTGCCCAGGACCTAGAAAGGAAATTCTTACAATTTACATTGAGGGGATTCATTCATAAGCTTCACTTTTTTTTTTTTTTTTTTTTTTTTTTACAAGCATGAGGCTCTTGTAATCTCCAACAGATCCTCTGCCATGGTTCGTTTCACTTCAGTCTTGAGTCTTTCAAATCTCAACATTTGCAATTAAATTGGAACTGTACTCTGAGTGTCTAAGAAGTCACCCAGATCTGTATCTCAGTAATAGGGGGGGAAACAATTGGAGATCAGAGTAGGGTCGTAGTGGGTCTCTATGAGCTAGGGGACTCTCCATGGATCATCTCTAATTGCCCATGTAGAAATATTCTGCATGTTGGCTGGACTTTGGCCTGGGTTTTAAGTTGTCCTGGGGCAAGAGAGGAATATGGGTGGACAGTTAGGAGGGGTCCCAGGTCATTGGAAATCAGCTGTTGCTTTTCTAAAGCCTTCCTGACCTGGAAAGGAGTTATCACTCCTGTTTATTTCTGAAAAATTCAATAACAAGATGAGACACACGGTCAGCTGATAGTTTCCTGCTCGTTTCTGGGGTGCCTCTGATGCTGCCACCATCAGGCCCAAACTATTCTAAACAAGAATGCATTCAGACCAGGAATAGTCGGGAGGAAAATGGGACTGGAAGAGGTCTTGAAAAACCGGGATAATTTGCATCAGCTCCATGTGCTGAGTATACCCCTACTTGAAGGAACAAAGTATTGAGGCTTTATCTTGAGGAAGTGGTCTCTTTGCAGACTAAGAGAGGTTTGCAAACTCAACCACAGGTGCTGCCATTATGCAAATGCCAGCAGAAATCTTTTTAAAAGTGTTGAATCCCACTCATTTATGGAGAACAATCATCTCTTCCTTTGAAGAACTCAGAGGAGATATTCCTTTGTCAAAGGGCACCTTCTCTGAACCCCCATTCAGAAATAGCACATTAACATACCTTGATGCCTTACAGTTTGCATTTACTGCTTTTGAGTTTCACAATCACCCAAACAACACACAAGTTTATTGTGAAGTTTTTAATATATGCAATGCCTTTCCAAAAATCCCTCCTTCGTTTCAGAATACTTTTGTCTTCAATCATTAATTTTAGGTATATTGTGGAAAATACTTTTAAAAATCTGGATTCATCCATGTAAATCTGCCATAAAGGCTGAGGATGAGGGGGAAAGGTTGTCAGTAAATCAAGCCATATTTTCTGCCACGCATTTTCCTCACTGAGATGTCTTTTCCTATAAAAGCTTTGAGTTTTAGAGTTCATGTGCGAGTAGCTACCGTTTTAAGTAATACCATATATTCTTTCACATTTTCCATATTTCACGTGTTATGCTACTCCTCACAATAGTCTGCGAAAGAGAGGTTATTGTGCCCAGTTCACAGATGAGGAAGATAAAGGCCAGAAAGGAGAGCTTCAATCTTAAGGCAAACTAGAGACTAAATATGATGCAAGCCCTTTCCCACAATGCTATACATAAAGGATATTTTGTGAGTCTTACAGTCTCCCTTCCAGAATGATCGGACGCGTGGCTCCTCCCCTTTTCCTGGAGTCCTGAAAATGGGTATTATTTTAAGAGTTCTAGGGAGTGGTGATGAAGGGGTGGGGATTGGGAGAGCGGCTGGGTGGGCGGGCGAGGCTTCAGGGAGTGGAGAGCCGTGGAGAGTTAAGGAGGGCGCAACTGCACTAGTGAAGCCCGCGGGTAGCACAGGCTCCGCAGACGGGAAACTGCCTGCGGAGGGAGGTAGTTTGCGCGCGTTCTCGTGCCCTCTAGTCATAAATATGGTTGCATTTCGGGGGTGACTCCCAAGCCCTAGGCACAGGTAGGCAGGCCACTCCAGTTCTTGGACACAGGAGGTCTGGATTCCGTGTGGGTCAGCTTTTGGAGACTATCCCCGGAGAACAGCCCGGGGCCTCGCAGTTTTCCATGGCATTTACGTCCCAGTTTTCCAGTTCCTTTGGCCACAGTCCAGCCGGTTGGCAGTTCCGGGGCAGGCCGGGAGCGTCCCCACAGCGTGTAGTGCCTCCCGGAGGCACCCAGGTGTGTGGGCCACCGGGGTAGTAGGAGCGAAGGGGGAAAATGTCCCTGAAACGTGTTGTGGTCAAAACCCCCTACTGCACTAATCCAAACGCAGGGATAAGTTGAGGGGGCACCCGCGGCGCTGAGGGCGGAATACCTGTACCACCAGACCGGGCTCAGAGGCTAATTCCCCCGAGGGATCAGACCACGGCCCAGGCACCCTTTTCTGTGAGTTTCAAATGCCAGACATTCCTCTCCTGGAATCAGCTCTGGCTTCAGGAGGATATTAAGACTTTTCTTTGGTGAGAAAGTCAGCGACTGATGGACCAAGGCCCAAGCCCTTCTACCCCTCAGCGATATCTGCCCGGAAATAGGTAGGTAAGTCTTGCTCAACCCTTCAGAAGCATCTGCGTGCACTTCCTGGCAGGCCACAACTCCTGAAAGCTGTTAAAGGAAAAAAAAAAACAAAAACAAAACACTAAAAACCAAAACCCAAGCCAATAAACAAAGCAGTGCGGTGAAGCCTCCCTGACTAGACAGGAACAACATGTGCCCGAGGTGTTTGGTGAAGTGGACAAGCTCAGGATGACTGAGTCGGGAAGGCAGACAGGCAAGGGAGAGGTGGGAACCTGAATCATATCCAGGGGAGGGCTTTAGTCCTGAATAAGGTGTCCTTAGACGCTTGGGACCTGTCCTTTGCTCAGGAGGGGCCCAGAAAAGAGCTTCAGCAAGGAGTTCTCCAGGGTTTTAAGCTTCTTTTACTTGGTATTAGTTTCTGTGCCAGCCAGAGTCACTTGTTCCTTGGTACTTTCAAAATTAGTGTGCAATACTTGCTCAAATATTTGTGCCTGATCAGGTACTTGCACACAGGTCTTCTAAAAGGTGTGTATGTGTGTGCGTATGTGAGAGACAGAGATTTTTTTCTCTGCTGAGGAGACTTATTTGTGGCCCAAAAGGACACATAGATGTCCTAAATTTCTTAGATTAAGATTAAGTCATGAATTTAATTTCTCTATATGATTAATTTTTCTAATGTGTGTTAAAAATTCTATTCTTCATTTTGCCCACCCAGATAGAGATTTAAGACCAGTATTTAAGAGGAAACCAAAGGAAAATATTTTGTATGCCAACCTTGGTCTGGAAAAATATCAGTAGCATTTCTTACTTGACAAGAAAATGCATTTGTTCAGTCTTTTTTTCCCTTCCGTTGGCAAGGGCACCTTTTTAAATGTATATCCCATGTTTATTGTTTCTATTTGGTACTTTGGTCATTTGCAGCACATCTGTTTCTGATACTGTTCTTGTGTTAAGCATACACTATTGTGTTAGCAAGATTTTACACCATCTGTTTAAGAAAATTCTTGCCAGTTCTATTTGATGCACAGTTGAACTTTAGCCAAACTTTTTCATTTTATAATGTTCTCTCAATCCTGAGCATATATAATACACTATAATGAAATTATGCCTTTATACTTGCTGACAGACATCAGAAACATATTTACCCAGGTCAACAGCAGTTTAGCTGAATGTTGAATAAGAGGAACAATATTAAAATAGTAAAGATGTTGAAAATGAAAAATATTTGAAAATATTACTAAATTAAAATCAAATAGTCACCCAAATAAACAACTGCCACATGTATACATTTAAACACCCACACATAAATTTGGACTTGGCCTTTGGAAGTATAGCTCTGATAACTGATATATTTATTCATTATATATATCAAATTAGGATTTTATATTTGTGACATTATCCCCAAGAAAATAAGTTGCTCTGAAATTTGTAAAATAGAGTAACATTACAATGTTAAACATATATTAAGTGTAATGCATACAGATAACATTTATCATTGAGCCTAACTATTTTTTTTCTTGTGATTACTTATAAGAGTTCTCTTTATGGGACTATGCATTATCAAAAGCTAACAGGTAATAGTGTCTACTTATGAGAGTTTTAAAAATAGAGTTATTTTAAAACATATCAAGAATCTCTATTTGATCAGTAGACAAATATCTAACAGTAGAAAAACTGTAACACTGAATTAGGTTTGAAAAGTAAATACTGACAGTATATTTTCAAGTAAGTTTTTTTGAACATAATGCTTTTATTGATGCATTGGTCTACTTTTATTTATATCCAATGGATATATCCTATTGTAAAGTATCAAAAATGATAGGCACATTAGTTATCAACCTACACATGACTCCGTGACACCTGCATTAACATTCTTTGGACATTCATTCATAGAAATCAAGTATTCTTCAATGGTGAAAGAAATTTCCATAAGTTGAGATCTGCCAAAAACAGATAGCCACATTCTTTCATTTGTTACTTGAAGTGATTGCTCTTATTGCATATGATCAAATATGTACCCTTTGTATAAGTGCTTTAGGGTATATAATTTATCTATTGGTTTCTTTAAGAAAGACAAATCTTTGTTTTGTTGTATTAATTTCTAAATAAAATGTATTTACAATAATGCTGGTAAATGACATTATTTATGCAAGACAGTTGGAATTCAGTACCTTGTTATTGTGAGCTAAATCTGGTTATAGAAAGGAAACAGGTCTCATAACTTTTTTGCCTTCATACTTCTAAATATTATTAAGATTTACATTTTTCCTTAAACTGTTAATTTACATGTGCTGAAATGTAACCTAAAAATTTCTTTTCTGAAAAACTGATGTTGCTAAAAAGCAAACCTTATGAATATTAACATGTCTGGTTCTAATTAATCTGCTTAGACTATTTAATGGATAAAATAACAAACCTGATTTAGTCAATCTGGAGTTCTGCAACAGGTTTAGTGTTTTATGTTCTATGCTTTCTCTTACACATTCTTAGTTCATAGTAACGTACAGTCTGAGATTTGAAGTATTAACTCTGCCTTTTCTTAAAAGTTTATTTTCAATTATGTTAGTATAAAAGGGTGATAATCTTTTATAATCAGTGGTTATTTAAAGAACACTATAACTATGTGACTTTAATTCAACAAGCATATATTGAGCACCTATAATATACCAGGTGCTGGGCTCATGAAGAAGAGTAAGGTATGGGTGGTCCTTGCTCTCAGAAAATTTTCAAACCTTTAGGGAAACTGGCAAAAATACTACTAGATCATCCCTACAATTGTTTAATGATTTCTACCTGTTTATTGGATTTTGAATTAGTAAAGTATCAGAAGATCTCATCAGTGATTTTTATGTGTTTTTAAAAATATTTTAGACTGTCATTTCTATGGAACAAATGTGAACAAAAGCAAACTATCTCCGGAAAGTTATATGGCTTCCAAGATTAACCAGTATTTTCTGTACTTTTTCAGGAGTTGGAAGGGAACAGCACTAATTTACTGTTCCTGAAATCATCTACTCATTTACTTTGAGACCTACATTATTTATCTTTGATCTGTTGTAGAATTTGTTGAAAAAATAATGGTTGGGTATCAAATTGGAGCTGGAAAACTTCTGAAAGTTTCTTTAATTTTAAAATCTGAAATAGCTCTTGTTTTTTCACCTATAAAACAATTTTTGTATTTTTATCACTGAAAAATGTTATAGAGAATTAGGAAAGGTCAAAGACTGTCATTTGAAGCAAAAGATGACTAAAATCAATATTTTCTGTTCTTTCCACCACCCCCCCCCCAACCTATATTTACAAGGTTTGGATATTAATTATTCTCAAACCAAAAGACCTGGTTTATTTTTCACGCAAGAAAATTGTTTAGTAATGTTTTGAATTTTGTTTATTGAAAGTTTTGCTGGGAATTTAGAAAAATTTAATGTAAAGTTTTTTTTTAGCACTTAACAAGAATTACAGTCAAGCTATATTTAATTGCTCTAGTAGTTTTAAAGTTTAAAATGTGCTTTTTTTATACATTGATGAAACATCAGGAAAGGAGCAATCATTTGATTGAATTAATTGAATGTTTTTACTCTTGAAGAAATATTACAGTTGTCTTCTGTTTAATCATGGGTTTTGGAATCAGTTTGTATTATGCTTTCCTTTTAGAGGATGTTGCATTTTATTTTTCCTTACCATAATCACAGACCTGTTTTTGTAATCATTGGGTTCTTAGTTGCTGTTGTCACACCTTTCATTTCTGATTCTTTCCCATATTCTCAACATCTTGCTTCTAAGAGAAGCAGAATGTGGAAGTGAAAGGTTTTATAATTGGGCTTGTATTTAATTTTTTAGCCCCTTTCCATTTCTAGCTGTGTGATAATAGCAGGGGTACAAGAACTTAACTTTCTGAGTTCCTGTTGTTTTGTGAAGATAAGGGTCCTTAGATTACATTATCATTGAAAATCTCTTGTTTTATTTCATGAAATATTGTTCACAGACTTTCAAAGTACCTCTGAAATTTTAGTTATGGCAGTTCTCCAAAGGAGTATTTTTCTTTAAGTTATACTCCTGTTTAAGAAAACTATCATGGAGCAGTTTATTTGCTGAGAACAAGTTGAAACCTCCAAAGTCAGACAAAATTATTTTAGAGAAGTTACATCTGATTCCAGCTTAGGGTATGAACCCAAATATCACAAAATGAGAAATTCTTAACCAGGTTTCATTCTTGTTCTTTTCCTGCCTGCTAGTTTGAATGCTGCCTGATCCTGAAGCATTCTCATTGAAGCTGGAGGAGATTTCTCTTTGATAGAACAACCATTCATTGAATTGAGCTGTTGCTTGGTTATTTAGTTAACACCCACTGCAGGCATGGCTGAATTACAATCTCCTAAGTGCTAGCCTTCTGGTATCTTATTTTGGTGATTTAGCTTTAGTATTTAATGTTTAATAAACCCCGTTGATGTAGATTAGGAAGAACTAGAATTGAGTAAATGATCTGGTCATTTGTTAATAGAAGTTCTGCATAGTCTACTTTGTGTCTTTTATTTCTAGGATACTTCTCACCCATTATGAGTGGGAAATATATTTCTTGTTTGTTTTCTGGTAGTCACCGAATGGCCTGTTCTTTATTAAGTTCTCAACTAGTGTTTGCAGTGCTGTGAATTAAAGTCAGGGATGAATGCTATGGCTTTGCAAGAGACTAAAGGAAACTGTGATAGTGTAAGTTTTATCTGGATGTGATATTTTACTTTGCAAAAATACATTTTAAAAAAGTCATCCAAAAATTTTTTTGACATTAATTACAGTGGTAAAAAGCATCGACATCGCTAAAGATTTCTAGGTAGCTGACTCTTTTTTTTTTTTTTTGAGACTAGGTCTTGCTATTTTTGCCTGTGGAACCGCAGGCTCACATTGCCCAGGATATCACAGATTCAAGCAACCCCCAGCCTCAGCTTCCCAGGTAGCTGGGATTACAAGTGTGCGCCACCACGCCCAGTTATTTTTTGGGAACTCTGCTATATTCCCCCGGGCAGGGCTCGAACAGTGATCCCCAGACCCAGCTGCACTCCATAGGCTGACGCTTACAGTCACTTGCCACCATGTCTGGTTAGGTGGCTGACAGTAACAACTGGGTAGAGCAGAAATATCGTCATCCTGTCTGCTGGGATCGGTAGCACATTTCATGACTCTGAGAGATTACTTCCATTTTTCCCCAAGTATAGTTAATTTCCATATAAAATAATTATGTATGTGTATATGTGTGCATGTCTATGTATACATATTGCATATAAAATGATATATGTATGTATATATACATATATACACCTATATATAAATATGCAAATATACACATATCTTTTCAACTCATAGTTAAATATAAAATTATTTCATTTACTGTCAATATCCATTATCAAAATATTAACTAGTGGGATGATAAACATTGCAGATGCCTTATTAATATCATTCTCTTCTTTACACTCTTGTGTAATAGTGTGGCTTGTCAGGTCCAGGAGCAGGAACTAATGGAATTAAACTAGTCCTCTCTTACTGTACTGATTTAGGGATCATCAAGAAACAAACGGTCCATAAAATTAGGGAGTCTGTTTATTCATTGCTCTATTTGCAGTCCCAAGAATTGTACCTGACATGGAGTAGATGATCTGTAAGCATTTGTTGAAAGAACGAGTGTAGCAAGATAGTGTGATCAAAGCCATCCATGGGAAGTTTTCTTTTCCAACTTCAGAATATTGAATAATCTCTGCTTTTCCTAGATATAATCTAGGAAACGTGGGGTAAGTGTATCCATCTAAAGGAAATGAAGGAAATACTTAAGATTAAACTGTCATTTGAAAGAAGTAGGAGGGGAAAATTGAGAAAACGAGTGAGAACTAGAGCTTCTGTGTTAACCTATACTTGTATATTTACTATGCTTATGTACTTATACCTATGCTTCTACAATAGCTCTTCAGTTAAAATTAACTTGTATTTAATATTATTGTATTAAATTGTATTAAATTGTATTTAATATTTAGAACATACTAAATTATAGCTTGAGATATAACAAAGGATGATTAGCTCATTCAAAATAGATCTTTTCTCATATATTCTGATTCTGTGGGCCTAAGAGTTTAGACATGAGTCCAAAACTACATATGAAAATCTTGTGCTGAAAATTCCAAGACATGTCACATACCTATTAAAATACAAAAGACTTTTTTTAGAAGAAATTGAACAATTTTCAAATTTATGTGAAACCACAAAAAGATCTCAAATAGCCAAAACAATCTTGAGAGAAAAGAAGAAAATGGAGGCTCATATATCCTGATTTCAAACATGTAACATTGCAGCATCAATAACCAACACAAAACAGACAACAACAAATGTTGGTGCAGATGTGGAGAAAAAGGAACTCTCTTACACTGCTGGTGGGAGTGCAAACTGGTCCAGCCACTATGCAAGACTGTGTGGAGGACCCTGAAACGATTGAAAATGGACTTACCATTCGACCCAGCAACCCCACTACTAGGAATCTACCCAGAGGACATGAAGACATTAATTCAAAAGGACACATGTATGCACATGTTCATTGCAGCCCTGTTTACAGTTGCAAAGAATTGGAAACAAACCAGATGCCCCCAGACAGATGATTGGCTTAAAAAAATGTGGTCCATATACACGATGGAATACTATGCATCCATCAAGGAGGACAAACACATGTCATTTGCAGCAACCTGGATGGAACTAGAAAGACTTATATTAGCAGAAATAAGTCAAAAAGAAAAAGAGAAGTACAGGATGGTCTCACTTATATGATGGATATAGGGAAAAACAAACAAACAAATAAGAAAAAATGAAAATAACCTATGGGACTGAACCATGGAGTGAGGGAGGAGGGGGAAGAAGGTGGGGGAGGTGAAGAGCACAAAAGATCAGGATAGTTAACAA